>JBAMJV010004004.1:0-58370 GCA_037951105.1 Echinarachnius parma | reverse complement strand
CCTCCTATTATGCGCGGTAATAGCTACCGTGGATGGTCATGTGTATCGCAAGCGCTGTTCGCCCTTCGCATCGATGGGCATCGCGATCATTTTCGTTCAAATCTGTTCGGAGCCGCATTTACACTGTTGGTCATAATGTTGACATAGATTATTTGCGACTAATAAACCATTTCAGACTAGAAATAATGATTATATAGTATTTCCAAACTACTAATGTACAATAAATGGTTGTATGGGTTTACATTAATAAATGTAGCCTTTTGTTTTGAACTTTGAAAGGCAGAACCTTTCATGGTGGGCCCCTTTCCTTCTCCAAAGCGTATGTCCAGCAAGTCATCATTATGTGTAATTTCTCAGCGTTGGCTGCAAAACTTTCAGCCAAAATTGGCACAGAGGCTCTCTAGGTCATATCCCGTCCAACGCCATTACCTACAAAACGATGCTTGTGCTCAACCAGGAAAGGGTGCCAACACGCAATGTCCACTGATTGGTTGGAACATCGCAGGCTACGATCTGTAAAATCCTCGTTTTTTATCGAGAGGAGGGTCAATTAAAGATACGGAAATCTCTAGGACGTCCACAATTTACCACCAGGAGAAATGATCGCAAATTGCTTAACCTGTGCCGTAGAAACAGGAAATGCCAAAATGGAGCCTTCGCCGTCTATGAAGAAAAGACTATGAAATCGACGCCTTTTGCCAAACTCAGAGATCTCTCTAGCATGGTCACCTAGCAAGACAAACTACCAAGTGTCCAGCCCATACCATGCAACCAAGATTTACAGGACGTCCGTGGACTAGGGAGTACAGAAGATCGCGACCTGGACACTCGTGATATGTCATCTTAATGGGTACGAGCCATACCACCGTGGGGCCGTCACAACCTCAAGTCGTTTTCTGAATACAGAAATGTTCAAGCTTCTCGTCACGTAATCGACGAACTCTTTATCCTCTATCTGTTTGGTCAAGGATGTTATGGCTCATACCCATACAGACGAAGTATCTCTAGTGTCCAGGCGGCAATATTCCCGGCTTCCTAGTCCAGGGACGTCCGGTAAGTATCGGTTGCATGGATTAGAGTGGACACTTGGTATTTTCTTGCTCGGTAAACATGTAAGAGGGATCTCTGATCTATAGTTTGGCGAAAAGCGTTGATTCCATAGAGTTGTTTTCATAGACGACGAAGACTCCATTTTGGCATTTCCGGTTTCTACAGCACAGATTAAGCAATCTCGATCAGTTATCCTGGTGGTCAATTTTGAACGTCCTAAAGATTCCCGTAGCTTTAATTGCCCCTCCTCTCGATGACGTCTGAGGATTTTACAGATCCTAACCTACGATGTTTCAACGAAACAGTGGACATTGATTGTTGACAACCCATTCCTGGTGTAGCACAACGCGTGTAGGCAACGGCGTTGGATGGAGTATAGCCTAGACAGCCGATGTGCCAATTTTGGTTGAAAGATTTAAAGCCAGCGCTGAGAAATGACACATAATGATGACTTGCTGGACATACACTTTGGAAAAGGAAAGGGGCCCATCATGAAAGGTCATGCTTTTCAAAGCTCAAAACAAAAGGCTTGATTAATAAATGCAAACCCATTCAACCATTCATTGTTCATTGGTAGTATCATTATTTTTAGTCTAAAATAGTTCATTATGTGCAAAAATAGGGAAAATGAATGAAGTTTGATCTAAACAAAAAATATTCCAACATTATGACCAAATAGTGTAAATCACTGATTTTTACCGGAATGGAGGGAAATATCATAATTTTAATCCAGCCGATAGTTCGATCAAATAATTATTGGAGACTGAATCGGTGGTACCGTGGTACACTATCATATGTATAGTTTTAAGCACAACAAGCGTGCACAAACAATATTCATTTTCATTCCCGTATTAGGAGGACCTAGAACGCTAGCGCTTGGCGCTAGCATTCTCTGAATCTAAATGCCAGTGGCAATCACTTTTATATAATATTTATATAATTAAAGCAAATTTTAGAACAATGAGAGCATTTTTATGGGAATTATTATTATTTCCCATGTTTTTTCGATGATCTTTCATAAATATTATGGAATTGAAATCAGCCAAATCCGTTACAAATGATTTGGGGGGGGGGGGGGGGGGGGGGGTGGGGGGCACTTTGGAAATTGCCTACCTTTAATGTTGTATTATATACAATAGATAATCAATAATATAAAACATAAAACATAACAGTTCCTTGGCATTATAGTGATTATAATAACCTTGATATAATCAAATATGATATGATTTGACTGGAGGGAAGAAAGATGGATTGTGTCTTTTTTTACATAGACCCCAACTAGGCGTGTATACACCCTATTTCCAATTATTTCAATCAATACAGAAGGTGTATACCTATAAAGGCCCAGTCCCATACTGACGATTTTCACGGCGACTCGCAACGACCCGCAACTATTTACTAGAACGAATCGACTCGGTTTAGCCACGAGTGTACGGCGACTCAAGACGAATATTCGTTCTTCGTCGCTGTTCGATTAGTCAGTTCGTCCTTCTTTTGTCTGTAAACATTGCGGAAGAAAAATTGTGGCAGAAAAAAAAAGTTGTGGTACCATAGTGGCGATTTGTACGGCGACTCGCAACGAATTATCATTCGTGCAGAAAATCGCTTGAGTTGTCGCGAGTCGTTGTAGTTCGTTGCGAGTCGTTGTTATTTGTTCTGCGAACCGTTGCGCATCGCGAAGAACGCCATGAATCGTGTTAGCACAATGAATGTTTTGGGACTGTTTAAAACTATCGTCATGTCGCAACGATTTACTCAGTATCATATTCTTTGTATGGAACAATCGGGCAGTGCACAATCGGACTTGTTTGAGTAAGTTCCATGGGCGTAGATCTGTCATTAATACAATTTAACAGGGGGATGATATATTCATTCACCCCCTCCCCCTCTCGTGATGAATATGTATTACGTAAGTCTTTTTGCCTATGGTCAGTTCAAAAACGGGAAAGCGGCGATCTTCACAACGAAGCGATACGAGTCGCAACGAATTGCAACAATGTGGACCGACTTGACACGAATAGGCAACGGTAAATAAAGTAATTTGGGGTGAAAATCGTCGTAGCGTGGCGATTGTTTTGAACAGTCAAAGACGGCGATTTTGGCTCCGCTGTCACGATTTTTATCGCGATGCGCAACGGTTTTGGGAGAAGAACAGGTACGATGTAACACGACCTAAGCGATTTTCTCGACGAATGTCAAATCGTTGTGATTCGCCGTGAAAATCGTCAGTATGGGACTGGGCCTCAAGATATTTTATTTGCACTACGTAATATGTAATTCAATCAACCACCCTTCTACAGCCACCCCTTAAACTCTTTAAACGGATCTACGCCACTTAGTATCCCCACCCCTTGAACAATACGTCTATGGTAACAGGCCTCTACCAGGGACCGCGGAACCGGGGGGATGGGGGGCTGCAGCCCCCCCCCCCCCCCCCCCCGCCCTCCCCCCCACTTTTTTGGCTAAAAACAAAGAAATACATAACCATAAAATAAAGAAATACATTACAGTTCAAATGTGATCAGCCCTCCACTTTCAAAACCATTCCGCGGCCCCTGTCTACAATAGCATAGTGTCGCGACAGTGAAGGAAATACTATTGTTACTATCCCTCGATCGGACTCCCTCTTCCAAACAACAAACAATTCAGGCCAAAACGAGTTTCGACACGTTAGTGTATGACGTCACAGGACAATCGATACGATGCATTGGACCAGTAGAGAGTATTTTTTTGCTGTGTGTTAATTCGATACCATATTCCTATAACTAAGTGTGCACATATTAAAAGCGACAAGTTTTAAGAAAAACAGAGATTTACGCAGCACGCTACCCAGTGGTAAATGTATTGACAACCGTAATTAGTACGATCTAATGATAAATATTATTTGTCCCTATACTTTTTTGTTGGTACTTTTGTTTGTATTTTGTTATTTTGTAGTTCGCGAGCATAATGAAGGTGAACGTAATAATGAAATAAATTTGCCCCGACTTGAAATTAAAATGAACTTAAAGTGATCCGTGTAAAGTGTCAGATATTGCACAAAATGACATTTGAGACATCAGTCCTATATCAATATCATTGTAAAATACAATTATCAAATTTGTGAAAGTTTGAAAGAAAACGTCTACTTTTTACCTAGTGAAAAATAACGAATATTGAGTTCATATTTTATCACCGAATACTGATGGCCTGCCGTAGATGTGATGCAGTAATAATATTCCGTTTGACGAATTCCACACACGTGCAGCCGAAGGTTTCGGCTACTCCGCAGGCCAGATTTGGTTATCGCGTGCCACGCCACCGGCCGCGGCCGGGCTTGTTCAACTACGACAGTCGTACGTCTATCGAAAAGCGTTGGCTAACGCTTTTCAAATAATGATTTTTAATAATAATTATTTTCATACTGAAGGGACATTTCAAAAAATCTAACCCTATTTTATTATTCTCTTACTATATGCTAAACAACACGGCAGAAGAGAACAGAGGAAGCTCCAAGTAGTTTTCGTGGAGTGAGACACTTTACATGGATGTCTTTAAACGGATTAGTAAATTTTATCTCTTCTCTATCCTTTCTCTCATCGATGGTTTTATGGTACAACCCATATCCCTAGACAAACAATGTATTCATACCGAAGTGTGTTTATTCTACATCATTATTAACTCTAGAGAACGCTAGCGCTTCGATCCTCCTAATACGGGACCGAAACTTACGTTTGCGTGTGCAAGCTGATTATGCTTCAAATTATACATATGATACGGTACTTGCCACTTGATAGTGGAATAAAATTATGATTTTTCCCTCCATTCCGCTGAAAATCAGTAATTTATGCGCCTCCTCGACTTCTCTCCGTGTGTTAGCGCGACCCCGCACACATTTTGAACAAAAAATGATCGAGATGGCCGCTTATGCGTACGGCGAACGGCGCCATGCGATACTAGTCAAGGAGCTTGAAATTTCCCGTGGGATTTTTGGTATGAAAGCAAGCCACCTATTCAAATGTATCAAGGGCATCCCAAATAACAATAAAAAACATGATTTTTTTTTTTTTCAAAGATAATTATCTTCTCCAAACAATAACAAAATAACAATCAATAACAAGATTAGTACATACAATAATTTGCATGTTTACATAATTGTATATAATATGATCTTACATTCACATCTAAATAGTACAAATTAACTTTTACTATTTACATCAAATAAAGCATGAAACATGCATGCATGAAGAAAGCATAAACATAAAAAAGGGGAAAATAGGAGAGAACAAAACATTCCCCCCCAAAAAAAAACAACAAACAAACAAACAAACAAACAAACAAAACAAAATCACCTATACAAGCACTTACCTACACACATACACACGCGTGCACAGACACCCACACACACATCCACAGAAAACATGCCTACATCTTGTGAGAATCTCGACCAATTATCAGCTATGTTTATTTCATTGCTTCTGTTCGCCTTCCCTATTTTGTTCTGCACGAAGCTATTTTAAATTGTCCCACTTTCTAAAATGATATGTTAGGGTACCTCGGTCTCCCGCTGGTTTCTTCTCCTCCTTTCTATTTTCTAATAATCTTTTCTTAATCTCCAAAAGAGTTGGTGGTTTATTTTTATTTTTACTGTCTAAAAATATCATATATTTTATCAAAATTATTATATGATTTAATAACTGTTCCTTCCCTATGTTTAACTCAATTATCCCTACATGGATACCTTTCCAATGTATATTTTTAATCTCTACTAAATTAAATAGATTCCCACACTCTTCCCAAATTGGTTTTACTTTCTCACAAAGACAAAATAAATGCTCGTAAGTTTCTTCATATTTACCACAAAAAGAACATAAATTACTATTAACCATTTTAAATGTATATAAATGTAATTTAGTATATATAATATTATAAAGCATTTTAAATTGAAATTCTCGAAGCTTACTATTTAAAGTGCATTTTCTAAGTCTTACGAATATTGATTGTATATCTTTCCCATTAATATTATAAATCTGCTCTAAATTTCGTTCTGCATATGATTTTTCTACTCTCTTATTTAATAAAAATGCATATATAATTTTTGAAGTAATTTGATCTAACAAATATACCCTTTCAAAAATTAAAAATTCCATATCTAATTCCCTATCTATATTTGAGTGAGTATTTTTGTTTAAAAATTGTTTCCATGAAGGGGGAATGCCAAGAAAAATACGCTGTATTTTTGTGATTTCTAAAGTATTTAAACCCTTTCTTTGAAATTCCTCATTTGCTTTTATATTGCCTTCCTCATCAATTATATGATGCAACTTATAAACATTTTTTTTTAATAATTGTTCATCAAAAGGAACATGACCATCAATATAAACAAATATATTATTATAAATAATCTCATTCCTTTTAGATGTATCTTTTTTTAACAAAAACGTTTTCGTGGCCATCCAAACGTCCAACATATCTCTATAAAATGCCGGTAATACTAATTCAGATATACCTATGATTGCATTATTATAAAATATCAAACTTCCTCCAGCATCTTTAGTTAAATAATTAAAATACTGTTTCCATCCCATTTTTGCATCCCCCGTTAAGAGTCGCTTTACCCACATAATCCTTTGTACTAAAATAAATAAATGAAAGTCTGTTAGTCTAAGTCCACCTTTACAATAATCCAAGAACATAACATTTCGTTTAATTTTATCTTTTCCATTCCACAAAAAGTCAAAAACCAATTTGTCCAAATCTTGAAATACCCAATTCGGTACTGGTGTCAGCGCCGATACATAAATCAATTTTGACAAAATAAACAATTTTATCAATTGGATTTTCCCCATTAAAGTTAAATCTCTTTGTTTCCACCAAGACAACAACTTTTTTATTCTACTCAAAATTTCCTTATAATTTGTCCTTTCCTGAACTTCAACATCCAAAGAAAAGTATACACCCAAAATCTTGACTATTTGTACTATTTTACCAAATGGAAGAGCAATATTTTTATTTTGAGAAGGGCCTAACAATAATATAAAAGTTTTTTCTTTATTAAATTTTAATCCAGAATTTCTAGCAAAACTTTCAAACAGTTTTTCTACCCTTTTAAGTGAGTTTGAGTCCCGAATAAAGAGAGTCATATCGTCTGCATAAAGAATTTGTTTTACATTATTAAAAGTAAATCCTTGAATTTCAGGGTCTTTATATATTGAACGAGCTAAAATGTCAATACAAAGTATAAACAAATATGGGGACAGGGGTCCCCCTGTCTAACACCTCTCTTAATATCAAAGTATCCAGTAGATGCGCCCCCATTAAAAACACAACTTTGAGCATTATTATATAGAGTCTCCACCCATCTGCAAAATGACGGTCCAAAACCAAATGTAATCAAAACCTTCTGCAAAAAAGTATGTGAAACTGAATCAAAAGCCTTTTCAAAATCAATTATCATCATATATCCAGGTTTTTATTAACTGATGTATAATGAATTATATCTTCTATCATTCTTATCGCTTCACCTATATTTCGACCTTTTAAATATCCCACCTGGTCTACAGAAATTAATTCATTTAAAACTTTTTTAATCCTTATAGAGAGCACTTTAGTTAAAATTTTGTAGTCAACGTTCAATAGAGATATTGGTCTATAATTTTTTATAAATAAGGGATCTTTTCCTTCTTTATAAATCAAACTTATAACTGCCTGCTTTTGTGATGAGGAAAGTTCCTTCTTTTCAAAAGCTAAATTTACAGAATCTACAACTAAATTTCCTATTAATGGCCAAAACAGTATATAAAATTCGACACTTAACCCATCATTTTCCCGGGGATTTATTAGATGCCATTTCTTTTATGGCTGCAACACATTCTCCGTTTGTTATTTTGCCTTCACATAATGCACACAACTCTGAATTTAATTTTGGCAAGTCCTGAAAAAAATCATCCACAAAATCACCTTCCCCTTCCGATTGAGCATAAAGCTTACTATAAAATGTATATATTTCCTGCATAATATTTTTTTGATCAAAACTTATATCTTCATCAATATAAAGTTTACTAATCAATGTTTTCTTTTTATTAGACTTCATTAATTGAGTAAAATACCCAGTATCTCTTTCTCCACATTCATAGTGTGATGCTCTAGAACGAATTTCAACACCTTCATTTATATAATTATAACAATCCTGTAAGTCTTTTTTTTTCTGTTCTAAGTCATCAACTTTTTCCTGGTCTATTCCATTCAACAATTCATTTTCCAACTTTAAAATATCTTCTTCCAAATGTTCAATTCTTTGTTTTCGTTGTTTCGCCTTTTCTTTTGAATATTTTCTACTAACATTTCTAATTTTAATTTTCAAAAAATCCCATAAAACTCTTTTATCTTCTATTTCTATTCGAAATTCTTCTTTTAATTTAATAATTTCCTCTTTAATACAATTAATATATTCAGTATCTTGACATAAACTGTTATTTAATTTCCAATAGGATCCCTGAAACTTAGATGAATACATTAACTAATCGTAAAATTGCAATTGAATGGCTAAATGATCTGGAGCCGTAGAAAGTATTATATCACACTTTAATACTACATGTTCTATCTGCTTAGAAACAAACCAATAATCTAATCTACTTTGTATACATGAATTAACTTGCCTATACGTAAACTGTTTCTTCAATCCATTCCTTACCCTCCAAATATCCAGCAACCCAAATCTATCTAAAAATTGTTCAAATAAAATATTAAATCGAGATTGAACATTGTGTTTACTACTTCCAAAATAATCTAAATCTTTATTTAAAATAATATTAAAATCTCCCCCAATAATTATTGCATTATTTTCTTTATTAAATTCTTTTACTATTTTTTCAAAATTGACCAAAAAATCAATTTCATCCCCTGAATAATACATTCCATTATAACATATCTACCCTTATTATCTGAAATAACATTTAAAATCTGAATATCTAATTTATTATCTATTAAAATAAGCACCCCTTTACTATGGTTTGTCCCATGACTAAAATATGAACTCCCATTCCATAGCAATTTCCAGGTCTCCTCAACTTCAATTGTACTATATGTTTCTTGTAAAAAAAACAATATCTACACCTTTATCTTTACACCACGTACAAATTTTTGCCCTCTTTGACTTTTCTCGAATTCCTTTAACATTTAAAGAAAGAAAATTACATTTAATAAAAAAATCTTTACCTTCCATAACTACATATTGATATACATATATTCATGCATTATTTCCTCCATATATAAGCTTCTAACAAACGAACTGGCATAAGCAGGCTCAAGAATGTATAGATGACTCCACAAATCAGCATAGTGGTCGAGATCCCCAACTACGTAGGCAATGGAATTAACACTCACACCCAGCACACACAACACACACATTAACTTAACTAAAAATAATTGTAAGATATATACACTTTCATTTTCATTTCATTTCATTTATTCATTTTCATTTCAAATAAAAACAATACATATATATATATATACAAATTAGGATTCACAGTATAAATCAAAATGAAAATAGGAAACTACAAAGAAAGCCAAATGGCCTTGTGGAGGCGTAGTTCCCCGAACAGTGTTAAAGCAATTTACTTATACAAACAAAACAACAAAACAAACAGATATATAAAAAAAAAAAAAAAAAAAAAAAAAACACATACATGACAAATTGACAAAATATGGATTTGATTTTGAAAATGTATACATAACATAATATAATGAATATATGGGTTATAACGTCAGTCGTATTTAGATATAAGATGCTGCTTCAAGTTTGTTTTAAATAATGTTAATGACTTGCATGAAGATATTTCAGGAGGAATAGAGTTCCAAATAACAGGAAAATTGTTTCTTACTGATTTCAAAGAAATATTTGTCTTTACTGGCCAAAAATGGAATGAGTCACGCCCACGAGTATTATAATTATGCACATTATTATTCAAAATGAACATTCTTGAAATATTTTGTTGAAGTATATTTTGAAAATAATAGAATCCTAGCAGAGCAATAGAATAAGAATACAAATCAAATATATTTAGTGTTTTCAATTTTCTAAACAGTGGGGCAGAGTGAGTAGTATAATGGCGACCTAAGCATATCCTGAGCGCTTTCTTTTGCAATCTAAACAATTTATCCAATTTAGTGTGATTACTATTACCCCATACAATAATTCAATAATTTAAATGTGACATCATGAACGCATTATATAATAATATCAATGAGGATGAAGGAATTACTTCCATTAATCTATAGAGTATGCCAATGAATTTAGAAACTTTACCTATCAGATAATCTATGTGTGTATCCCAATGCATATTACTACTTATAAGTACACCAAGAAAATTAACAGTGTCAGTTTTAGACAAAGGAATATTATCAATTTTGAGAGTAAGGGCACTAAGTATATTTGCTATATTACATGTCTTATTGTGAAATGTTACATAGTTTGTTTTATCAAGATTTAGCAATAGTCTATTTGATTTGAACCATAACGAAATCCTATCTAACTCATTATTTACATTCCCTTCTAAATCAACAATATTTGGCTGTGTATAAATCAAAGTGGTATCATCTGCATACATAATATATTCAAATTTATCGGTAGCTTTCTTAATATCATTTATAAGTAACCAAAATAATAAGGGACCGAGGATTGATCATTGGGGTACACCATGAGTAATACAGGATGCATCGGAACGGTTATTATTGTACATTACATATTGGACTCTATTATTAAGATAACAATCAAACCATTGTAAGGGCACTCCTCTAATTCCATAATATTGTAATTTTGATAATAGAATTTTATGATCAACTATATCAAAAGCCTTTGACAGGTCCATAAATATCCCTATAGCAAATTTATTACTGTTAATTGCAGAAAGAATTGTATCTTGTAACTCAACTAAAGCATAGGAAGTAGAATGTTTTTTTCTAAAGCCATACTGTGAATCAATGAGAATATCTTTTTTGGAACAAAAAGAATAAAGTCGACTATAAATACATTTCTCAAGTAATTTAGAAATACTGGGTAGAACTGAGATTGGTCTATAATTACTAAAGGTATGTGGGTCATTCTTTTTAAATACAGGGGTAATTTTAGCAATTTTCAATTTATCTGGTACAATACCTGTTTTCAAAGAAATATTAAAAATATAAACCAAGGGATCGACAATATAATGTATTACCTTTTTTAACAAATTACTACTCAGATTATCAAATCCACATGCATTACTATTTTTCAATGTCTTAGTTACTTGTATTAACTCATGTACAGATATGGGATTAAAGAACATACAGTCGGGAAAATGATCATTAAGATATTGATTGAACTAAACATTCCTCCTCGGTGAGGTCTCTATGAGGTCTCCTCCTCCTCCTTACTATATAACACATATAAATTAAACGCATTCATAAACATTTTCTCATATATTGGCGCTGAAATATTCCACAAGTGGAAAAAAAAAAAAATAAAATAAAAAATTCAAATTATGTTTCATTAAATTTCAATTAAAACTGAACATTTATCCTTCTATACAAAAATTAAATGAGTATTTCATAATCTCGTTTTCTTCCATTTCTAAATAATTCAAATTCAAATTATGTTTCATTAAATTTAGATTCAAGAGTCAACATTTATCATTCTACAGATTCAATGAGTAGTATTTCAAAATCTGTTTCTCTTCCATAACTATTAAAAAATAAAAATAAATAAATAAATAAATAAATAAATTATTTTTTTCCGCAATACATACATGTACGCGGCAGTTTTCCTCAAAAACTCGTGAAAGCGCGAAAGCGTGCTGATAAGCCAAGACCAGTGAGTGTAATGAATCTACACCTAAATGACTTTTTCTAGTTGCATCGTCGTGGTCGTAGTCCACTTTGAGATCGGCCACTAATTAATAGTCACCCTTGCCCTTGTACTTAGCTAATAGCTAGATCAATATCACAAAATCACAGCGTTTGATGCATAAAAATGTACGTTACTACAGAAGTGGCGCTAGTCTTGGCTTACCAGCGCGCTTTTAGCCGGAGTGGCCGACTGCTTTCTTAGCAACCGGCGCTGGATCACAAATTGTTCGCTTGCCTGACATTGTTAAGAGCCATTATATATACCCATGGCAATAAATAGTTATATAATATGATGACGTCATAATGAAGGTAAATTGAGCATTCCCATTGGTTGATTACCGATGCTTAATCCGGTATAATCAATGGTAAATTTATAATACATTTGTATTATAACTTTTCAGTATGTACAAACTGACCATAGAGAGCCAAACGAGCTGCGCAGGGGATTGCCTTGGAGTGGGTAATGTGCTCTTGTGCGCTTGTTCTTGAATGGGGGAAATGCGCAGAGCGCGCAATTATTTCTAATACGCGCTGGCACTTAACACATTACGCAGGGCCGACAATGGCTGGAGAGAACACTCACAATTTGAGCAAGGTCAATTTGGGTTTATCAACATGATAACCATATCAGTTCCTCAAAATAATCATATTATATAACAAATAGTACATGCTTCTTGTCGTTAAATATTCCACAATAGACACCTCTACATTTTTAATTTCTCTCGTGCGATTATATTGCACTCGGCCTGCGGCCTCGATGCAATATAATCGCTCTCGAGAAATTAAAAATGTATCGTTGTCTATTCTGGTATATTCAACTCCAAACCATGCACTATTTGTATAATAACATTACACTTCGGTACTATCATACCATCGTTATGTGGGTACTATGAAGTATCCGACTAGTCGACCCCTATTACGTTGGCCGTGATTGAATTCCTTTGTTCAATCGTGTTTATACAAAGAATACATTCGTTGTTGCCATGTCGAATAAGCTTTTAAGAATGACATACGTTTGCGGAATTTTATTGTCAGTGGTTTGGTGACCCCCTAATTTGAGTTTAGCCACTGAATATTATAACGGGTGTTTCTGTGAGCGAGTGAATCGAATTTTAACAGTCAAATAATAAAACAATTGTTAAATTTGTTGTCGGGAAAATCACGGCACATTCCTACCATCGGGACTTTAAATGCTAAAATGCCTTGGGGTGCAATATTCCGTGCTATACCCTCGAACGCCATTTAACAACAGTATAGTACATCATAATACATAATACATATTCAATAGTCGCATCGTAATCATTTGTCTCCATAATTTCACATTATTGTATACATTATAATAGTTTCTCCTTAAAATTCAAAGTGAAATATATATCAAATTATTAATTTTCAAATCTCATCAGATCTCTGCTCTTCGTTAATGGCTTCTCATTTAAAGTTAAAACATTCAACGAGCTGCCAAGGTATATATTTTCTCAAACATTTCATACTAATTTTGCCTCTTGTATCACTTCAATTCAAAGTTCAGTAATGTCATTGTCTTTTTCAATTCTTGAAAGTTTATCTTATTTCTCCCATCGTCTACTTTCTCGTGACTGTTCTTTTTCTTTTGCTTTTCCATTTTATTTAAATTGTACTGTGTCTAAATGTTCTCAGCATCGTAAATAATTATATTGGCTGTCAACATTATTTTCAAAGTGTTTCTGCTTAAGTTCACTTCAAAGTTTAACCGATATTAGCGCTCAGTTATATCTAAAACACTTACTGTTTTTGAATTTCGGCTTCTTCTTGGATATTATCAGTCTGCCAAGTCACCCCTTCTCGCCTCCCGCTCCCTGTTCGTCTCCATGGCGGCTCAGGCTGATGACTTATTGGCATGCTTATTGCATACAAATTTCACCAGCGTCTGCTAACTTTTTCCATTTCACTTTTCTTACTCCAGCTCCGTTTCAGAGTTCAACTCCATGATGTGACCCGGACTCGCTCCGTTGGCTGTCGATGTCGGCATGGTCTCCGCGAAGTTTTCCTCGTCTCGTACAGAAGCACTGCGGTGTGGTTGTGCGTTCGATTCATGTACCTCTGCTGTTATCACCCGGTTTTGTTGTGGCGCCGCTTCGCTTCTAGATTCGAACTCCCGCGTTACGTGGTCACGTGGTCCCAGGGGCGCGCCGTTTCGTCCTCCACAATCCTTCGCGCGGGGGGTCTCGTTCCCGTTGATGGATCTTTCACTGCTTCCTTTCGGTACCCCTCCTTTCCCCCGATTCCATCCTTGGGCTCCATGTAGATTCTCCACAAACTTTTCCTGCTGCCCCTTCTTCAGCCAAACATGGTCGACGAATAGTTTCGTAGGCTCGCTTCTTGAGAAGAAGGCTAATTTTCCCGCCTTCCGCGCAGCCTTTAATGCTGGTAATTGTCCATTTCCTGGTCCCTTACCCTCTTGGGCAGGTCATCTGCGATGAAAAGCTTGTCGCTGTTTCCCTTCAGATTTGTTGCATGTGCCTGAATCAGGACTTTATCGGCGTAGCGTAGGTAGCGTACTTTAATTGGGCGTGTCCCAGCTTTCATTGCTTGGATTCGATGTGCTCTTTGATGTTCAATTTGACTTGCCCTCTCAGGCGAGATTTTCAACTTTTCAATGTACAGTTCCCTCAACATCTTTTCCACGTCTTCCTCTTGACCTTTTCCTTTCTCTTTCACACCAAAAATACGAGATTTTCTCTGGTCATGTAGCTTGATAAACGGTCCACTTCATCGTGCATTTCCGTTTCTTTCTTTTCCATTCTCCCCTCCAAATCCGCTACTTTACTTTTCAGTTCCTCGATCTCGTGATTCTGAAACTCGATTGCTTTCTTGAGATCATCCACGCTTATTTCTATTTCTTTTGCATGTCCGGCGAATAGATTTTCAAAGCGATTTAGTCTTTCGTTTATCTGCGACGTCTGAGATTCAATTAGCGAGCGGATTGATACAAAATCAGAAGATTCTGGGCTTGAGGGTGCATCGGAACGTGGTTGTTTTCCCGCTTTTTTTGTATTGCACCAGAAGATTTTGTTGCGATTCTCGACGCTGCAATTCTCGACATTTTTGCGGACTGGAGGGGAGCTGAGGAGGAGACCCCGAAAAACACGTCTTTACTCCACGAACATCTGCGCTGTTGTCCTGCACTCTGAAATCTTGTGCAGGTGACCAGCAGAGGGCACCCTTTAACCCTAAAAAAACCGGGCTATTTGAGGTTTTTTTCGGTAGGGGGTCATTATGGCCCCCTTAAGATCTGGGCCTTGAAATGCCCAATCGTCGCGAAAACTTTCATGCATTTCAAGTAAGATGTAAACATTACCATGTTATTTTTGTTTTCTTCGAAAAATTCATTAATTTGCATATTTATAGTAATTTATGCAAAAAAGGTAATAAAATTCACATTTTTGCCCATAAATCATATATTCTCCATAGTTAAACATTAATTTTCACTACATATATTCTTTAGACGATTTTGAATAATAATTCAACAAACTAAATTGGAAGAGCCCGGTTATTCCTTATGTTTTCTATTGTTTTGATAATTTCTTATGTATTTCTTTGTTTTTTTAACTTTTGTATTTCATTGTTTTTGTTGTTTTATTTTATTTCTAACTTTAATTGAACTATTTTGACTCCAAAAACAAATACCTAAAAGGTAAACAAGACCAATTAGCCAATGATATATCTGTTTTTATGAAAACTGATATTTCCATATGTTTTGTACACAAATCACGACAATTAGCGAATGTCGGGCTGACATGCAGTTACAAAAGGTCACGTGACTTTGTAACAAAATGTCAGATTTTCAAAAAAATGGGTTTTAAAAGAGGCGCAAGACTCAAAAGAAGAAAGTCATCAAGCGGCGGCGTGTCATCCTTACGCGTTTCTGAGCAATCAGACAAATTCCAGAGGGGGGGGGGGGGGCATAATGGCCCCCCGGCCTTATTGGGCTTAATCGAGCTAAGGGATATTATGATAAGCAATGGTCAGCCATGGGTGTCGGTGATCCCAATACCTCTAACACTCAAACAGTAGACAGTTACCAAGAGGTGGTAGGAACTTCATCCGGTTTGTATCAAATCCCTTTGACAAGGAGCTGTGCTTTTTGTGATTGTACGTCTGAACGCTTGCAGTTGGAGTTGCCAACCACCAGGCCATGTGAAGCAAGAAAATCGTCAACATCGTAAATAGTTGGATACACACTCCTAAACGGTTGGAAGGGTAATTTGTGACTTCTGCCCTACAGTGAATTAAGGCCAATGGTAATGTCTACATACCCTCATATGTTGTAACTAGGAGAGACACATATATTTCGCAGTAGACAACATTGACTTCGCAGAAGACATTGCAGATGGGAAGCGCTCCCTGCATGGGACAGCGATGGCAATTTTACAAAAGAAGCCAACATGACAATGAGGCACCTAGATGTATAATCCCCAGTCAGCTTTGAGACACACACCGAAGAATCTGATGACATGAGCAACTACCAAGCTGCTTCACTGTCCAAAACCAAATAGCAAAACAAAAACAGTATGTGTCTCCTTCGGACTAAGACGTATCAAGACCCTCCACAACCATCAAATGGCTCCATTCAAGATGTTACCTTACTGATGGGTCGAACCGTGGTTAGGTATCAGCAGCGAGCATTCAGAGATGATGATGAAGCAGTCCTATAATGGGACGATCTTACATGAAACTGCCACCCGAGAACAAACTGGTATCCTAAAATGATCTACACATAAACAAATATTTGAGTGATTTTACTCAAAAAAACAAATAAATCGTTGCCACTATAGTCACACACATAGTTGAGTGCATTGGCTCATCAAATTAAGTTGAAAAACGCACGCATGCGAGTTTTATTCATTTGCCACTATAGTCACACGGCATATGAGTATATTTGTATTTACTCAAGCTGGTGTGTAATTTAACATAATGTTGTGAGTGATATTTACTCAAGCTGGTGTGTAATCTAACATAATGTTTTGAGTGTTACAACAAATACTCATATGCCGTGTGACTATAGTGGCAAATGAATAAAACTCGCATGCGTGCGTTTTCAACTTAATTTGATGCGTCAATGCACTCAACTATGTATGTCACTATAGTGCAACGACTTATTTTTTTTTTGAGTAATAACACCCAAATATTTTTTGGGTGATTTTACTCAAAACAACAAACGAATCGTTGACAGTATAGTGACACACATAGTTGAGTGCATTGACTCATCAAATTAAGTTGAAAAAGGCACGCATGCGAGTTTTTTTTCATTTTTAACATAATGTTGTAAGTGTAAGTTAATTTGATTATTCTAATTTTAGAATCAGTATTAATAATATTACTGACGGGGATCCCCTAGGCTATGAATAATTGGTAGCCCCCTTTCCGGCCTCGAGTGGTCATGGCCTGGCCGCACTGGCCCTGGGATCTTACTTAGTATACGACGGGAGTGAGCCCCGACGCCCTGGCGCGGCCTTGCTGTTTGGCTTGGCTTGGCCCAGCATTGGGCCTCGCGCTTGACGTGGTTCGTAATATTACAATTTTCGCGGCTTCAATTTCAAATGAAATATAGTATACATGTAGCGTGTCTACCAATTATTCATAGCCTAAACAGTTTTAGAAAAGGTCTAAAACTCAAGGGATCCCCGTCAGTAATAGTATTTTATACTGATTCTAAATTAAGAATAATCAAATTAACTTACACTTATTCAGCTGCAGATGAGACGGACCACGTAGTGGTAATATACCGTGTATGTATACAGTATACAGATCAGAGTTAGCTAGCTAGCCGAGTAAGATCACTCCTATGACGAGTACACGTTCACTTCGAAGATATTTTCACTCATTCAACGAATAAAGAGTCCATGACGTACAGGGAAGAAAAAAGCCACGCTACACACTCGTGAATATTGTTTACTCATTTGGTCATGAAGGTTCGAGCATTACTCATCCAATATTAATTGTATGCACTTCAATGAGTAAAAGAGACTCACCGGGTAAATAAATGGGTGACGTTCCACTTTAAATATGCATTAAGTTGCGTATATTCTTCCTTGCATTACAAATACGCAGAAGCTCGTGTAAAAATACATTTTTTCTGAATAAAAAACCCCAAAAAACACTCGACTTAATGGGTAGGGTATGATTTTACTCGCAAAAAACAGTTCTCATTTTGTGTGTGTACATACCATCCACCAATTGCCAGTGAGTTACTATACCAACCAAATGAGTAGGCACACCGCCACATTATAAAAGCACACGTTGGCACATGACTGGAACTCATTACTCAATGTGCGCATGTAAGCCCAACGGATTAGCGCTAAAGTCATGGGTCCAGAACGCAAAACTGTGATCTCCCGTGAGTTGGGCCTGCACAAGTCAGCAAAGCATCTGTAGATGGTCCACAATAACATGAACCACTTGGTACTGCGGCTAGGAGACTTTCACACCGTCATGGCACATCTTAGTTGCATTAGCGCGTACATCGAGAAAAGGGGGCATCAGATTCTTCTGTGTCTGGCCGGACACAGATGTATACGAATCATTGACAGTGACATTATGGCAGTATCCCAATTTATGTATGTAGCAACACCAAATTTCGTAACTGGATTTGGTACAAAACGATGTGGCATTCCCCCTGCAGCTTTGCCAACATTGAATGCCTCTAGTGGAGCTGATAGCACTGTCTTTGCTGAATGTCCGCAGAATACCTGCTGGTGAGAACTAGACACAGTTCGACACATTAGTCAGGCAACATCTGGAAGGGAACCATTTGATGGTTATGGAGGGTCCTTACTTTGTCCGAAGGAGGCATAGACCGGGGTTTGTGTTTTGCTATTCATCTTTGGACAGTCAAGCATCTATGGTAGTTGCACAGGTCATTATATTATGGGATGTCTCTCAAAGCTGGATGGGGGTTCTAGTCTATGTGCCTCATTGTAATGTTGGCATCGTTGTCCCATTCAGGGAGCGCTTCCCATCTGCAATGTCTTCTGGAAATCAACGTTTTCTTCTGCGAAATATATGTGTCTCTCCTTTACAACATACACTATGTAAACACCATCAGAAGTCATCATGCATTGTAGGACTGAACAAATTTCCCTTCCAACCGTATAGGAGTGTGTATCCAACTATTCACGATGTTGACGATTTTCTTGCTTCACATGGCCTGGCGGTTGGCAACTCCAACTGCAAGCGTTCAACGTACAATCACAAAAAAGCACAGCTCCTTGTCAAAGGGATTTGATTAAGACCGGATGAAGTTCCTACCACAACTTGGTAACTGTCTACTCTTTAAGTGTTTGAGGTATTGGGATCACCGACACCCATGGCTGACCGTTGCTTATCATAATATCCCTCGGCTCGATTAACCCTAATAAGGCCGGGAGGCCATCATACCCCCCCCCCCTCCCCCCTCCGGAATTGTTATGATTGCTTAGAAACGTGAAAGGATCACGCCCCGCCGCTTCGTGAATTCCCTTTTTTCAGTCTTGCGCATCTTTAAAACACATTTTTTCGAAAATCAGACCTTTTGTTCCGAAGTCACGTGACCTTTTGTCACTGCATGTCAGCCCGACATTCGCTAAATTTCGTGATTTCTGTACAAAACATATGGAAATATCAGTTTTCATAAAAACGGATATATCATTGGCTAATTGGTCTTGTTTACCTTTTAGGTATTTGTTTTTGGAGTCAAAATAGTTCAATTAAAGTCAGAAATAAAATAAAACAACAAAAACAATGAAATACAAAAGTTAAAAAACAAAGAAATACAAATTATCAAAACAATAGAAAACAAGGAATAACCGGGCTCTTCCATTTTTTGTTGTTGTATTATTATTTAAAATCCTCTAAAGAATATATGTAGTGAAAATCAAAGTTTAATTATGGAGAATATATGATTTATGGGCAAAAATGTGAATTTTATTACCTTTTTTGCATAAATTACCATAAATATGCAAATTAGTGAATGTTTCAAAGAAAACAAAAATAACATGGTATTGTTTACATCTTACTTGAAATGCATGCAAGTTTTCATAATGATTGGGCATTTCAAGGCCGAGATCTTAAGGGGGGCATAATGACCCCCTACCGAAAAAAACTTAAAATAGCCCGGATTTTTGTTGGGTTAAAGGGTGCCCTCTGCTGGCCACCTGCACAAGATTTCAGAGTGCAATCATGTTTTTTTTATTGTTCTTTCGGATGCCCCTAAGACATTTGAATAGGTGGCTTGCTTTCATATCAAAAATCCCACGGGACTTTATTTCGGTGAACATGCTCCTTGACTAATACACATGAATATGCGCGGTAATAGTTTCATGTGTATCGCATTGCGCCTGTGGGAATAGGTATTGTGTTCCTACTCACCACGGGCTATATGCTTACAAAAGGAATTGCCGGGGTTTCGTGCGAGGCATCCGAGGAAGCGATAGGCTGCCGGATGAGGTCCGTGGAGTCGTAGCGGACGATCACTGCGAGAGTTCCGGGGGGAAGATCGGCGCCGCGCTGACTGGTCCCGCGAGGAGATGCTCCGTAATCGAAACGCGGATGTTCATAAATTGCACAAAACCCGAAACTAACTAAATAAATCATGCGATCACTAAGTGAAACTTCGCGATAAAAATAACTCTAAACGAAACACTAACTCTTCGCTATTCGCGATGTCCAAAGGTGCTTGTTTGTAATAACGAAAATGAACGATGGCTTAACTGAATAACGCGACTGAATATGTAGTTCACGCGATCAAGTCCACGAAGTAAGTGAAGTAAATTAATTCACCCCAAATCCGGTGATGGGCGACGACTCCATAAGAAAGCTTTTCATTGGCCGAGCTACTTTGCGACGACCTCCTTCGCCGTATGCATCGGCGGCCATCGCGATCATCGCGCTAACACACAGAGTGAAGTCGAGGAGGCGCATAAATCACTGATTTTTAGCGGAATGGAGGGAATAATCTTAATTTTAATCCACCATTTAATCCACCAATTTGCATTCAATTTCGTCAACAATGGCAAATCGGACGTCCGGATCATTAAATTTCACACTGGGTCGTTCAAAATAACAAAGTTTTCATTCAAATTCGCCTTTCATTAGTGTTGATTTATATAGTGAGGACAAGTAAAATGTTTGTTGTTTATTAAACAGTATACTTTGACATGGATTTAGCATATAACTAAGCTAGCGGTTTTTTTATTATACTGGGTGAGATTAACGTGATTAACGTGTTTATTTTGTCTCCAAAACTTGTGAAATTGTCTGCAAGGAAACGAATTTGAATTCACGAAAGGTGTTATTGCGATCTCGTGAATTGAATGCAAATTTTACAAAAAAGAAACACATTTTAATTAAAGGGATCTAGTAACTTTATTGACATGTGTAAAATGTGATGAATGGACATTGCATGGCCAAGTAATGAGCGAAAATGCAAAGTGATATTCAGTAACTCACTGCACTCACCTTGTACACGGAAGAAAAACTCGCCCGGAGTTTTTCTTATCTCAATACTTCAATCATACATACCTTTGTAACGAAAGGGAAATTTGAAAAACCGAAACCTGTCCCGTGATTTTATTGTCAATACGAATACAACAAGGTATAAGGGAAACGCTATAATTAAAATTTTATTCTGAGGATTTGGACAATGTTACTAAGTCCCTTTAATATGAAAACAATGATTTTGAATGACCGTTTTATGAATTCAAATGCTGAAAACGAATTTTGACGATGAATCACAGAATCAGCGAAATTGAATGAACATAAACAAAATTCGTTTGGCTTACTTACGAAATTGACCTACAAATCATATATTATAGGGTTTATTCATAAATCATTGGTTTTACGCGCGTTTTGCTGCGCACCTGTGTCAGCACGGATGTCAATGAAATTCCCATGCATATCGACCACGTTTGGAAATGCACCGCAATTTCGCGTCGGGAAGAGGTTTTTTTTGGGTAAATGTTGCTTTGGATACAAATGTGGAAATTATTTAAACAATTATAAGAGAGATTTATTCTGTATGAGTTATTGCAGCTGCTCTTATAATTTTGATTTTTATTATATGCATCTTTTTATTGTTTTGTGCGGTGTACTATCGGTATCTCGCCTCAGAGAATCCGTATTACTTAACAATATATATAATTTATAACATGTGTACCATTAAGAACCCGATAATTTGTATTATGTAATCATCATACATGTCGGCATATCGTGTTATGTACATGGAGGGTGTTGAAGAATTTTACATCGGGGCATTTCAGCCAACACACTTTGTGTTTAATTCGTTGTGATTGTTCCCTATATGATTATGTATTTTCTTGTTTTTGCAAACAGCCGCAAATATGTGGACAGCTCAAGACATACCGAGGTAAGAAAAAAATGTACAAGTTGCTTGCCAACACAATATTACAAAGTAATAGTATGTTTATGAATGTTATGCATAAAATTGCATTATTGATTATCACACATTTGTATAAAGGGATAGTTAAGTTCTGGTACAGAGGGCGCTACACAAAATACGTTGTGTGAGATAATACAACCTGAGTCTCAAATTTGAAAGAGCATGCAATTTTAATCACAAAACTAGATGTTGAATTCGTCACTTTTGACGAATTAAGGTTATACATATCGATTTATTATGATAAAAGGATGATTCCAAAAATAACTTCTCAATCATCATATAAATAATAGCAGATACCCTCCCCCTCC
Organism: Echinarachnius parma; assembly: GCA_037951105.1. Lineage (NCBI taxonomy): Eukaryota > Metazoa > Echinodermata > Echinoidea > Clypeasteroida > Echinarachniidae > Echinarachnius > Echinarachnius parma. The sequence continues at coordinate 35,738 of JBAMJV010004004.1, read as the reverse complement.
ATAATAAAAAGTAAAAAAGAAGAAAAAAAGAAAGTAAAAAAAAGTACTGTCTTGGATTCGAACCCACGACCCTTTGATCTTGTGTCACAAATTATACCGCGAGACCAACATTAGATCTCTTAACGAAAATGGGAAATTGGGAAAGATACATCAGTGATTGCACACTGCATATGTCATTGTAAAAGTGAATTATTTGACCTTTGAACTTAATTTACATATCCTTAACGCCATTTTCATATTCCAATCTTATCTTATGAACATTTTCCTTTCATTATACCATACATGTGTGCTGAATTTCATGTCCGCGGCGTACGTGGTTATTGAGTATTTATGCTTAATTTATTTGACCTTTAACGGTAAATATGACAATGAAATATGCATTTTCGCGATTTGGTATTAACTTATGAAATGATGGGCTTGCAAATCCCTATCTACATGCGAAATCTCAAATTGATAGCATAATTCCTTCAGCAGTTATAGGTCGATAACATACGTTTTGGCTAACCCTCAATTTGTAACAGATTTGGACTCGTATTTGCAATCAAAATATTCATCAGGATCCAGTGAACAAAACGAAATGTTATGAATAGATTGCGAATAGAGCAGGACATCAGCTACGATATATCAAAATTTGGGAGAAAATTGATGGAGAATAAGCGAGATATGGTCAAAAGTCCGCTGTGATCGATTTCAAAATTGATTGAAATTGTTCAAATTCGCATTTTCAACTTTAACCCTAAATATAATGACTTTATAACATTTACTTTGCATAAATGAGGTATAAATTCGTATCTACAACTCATAATCTATCCGAATATTAAAAGAAAATTGGATGTTTGGTGACTTTTTAAAAAGTTATGGCCGAATAAAAAAAGGATGTTTTTACCATATTTGGCCAATTTGCGTGCGCGCGTAATTTTGACTTTGACGCGCGCGTACTCCGTTATTATGAGTCAACAATGACTCAAATTTATAGGGTGTGTTGAGGGATCTATAAGGAATGCAGAACATGTGAAAAAACGATAATTTTCCTATTCATTCGCGTTTCGCGCGCAAATACGCGCGCGCCGACGCGCACGCGCGGAAATTTTTGAAACGCTTAAAATTGTCTGAAACATATAGTAAATTACTCGGGTTAGGGTTTTGAGCATTTTAAAATATTTTTTTTTAATTGACGGACGCGTACGCGCGCGTCTCCGAGTGTAATCGCATGCGCATGAGCTTAAAAGATGAACATTGACCTGATAAATATTGATGCGAAATTTGAATTGAAATTGATACTTCATGACTGAGATATGATGATTATTAAAAATTGACAAAATGGCGTCCTGATGACGTCACAGTAATGTGACTTCACTGAAAAAGTTTGCAGATCTAAGTTAGATCATGATCTATCATCATGTGAAGATTCATGACAATTGATTCATCTGATCTTGAGATATGCGACGAACAAAATTGGGAAGAATAAATAACAACTAGATTTTGAATTCGTCACTTTTGACGAATTAAGGTTATACATACTGAAAATACTATAATATGGTATTACATGTATATTGCCTTTTCAACAGGAAATATGATGAGTTAAGTACATTTATTGATATAAATGAATTTCACAAAAAGGGTACAAATATTAATTCATAACATTCAATTGTAATCCAAATTGGAGTGGGAAGCTCTTAAATTTACCAAAATGACTGTAAAATGGCTATGTACCTGACGTCTTATTTCAACCATATCACACCTTTCCTTTGGCCGATTTTTACCCGGTTTTCAGTATGTTAAAGCTGAGTTTCCGCTACACTATCACGATTTTCGATTTATTTCACGATCAGAGCACGGGAACAGGTCGTAATTGAAGGTTGAACTTTTGTTTTACTTTATCGTGCGCTATGATGACTTTACAAAATCTTATTGTCTATTGTTAGGTATGTATAAATATGTGCAACTCATACTCTTTCAGAATATGAAAAAAAAAAATATTTGGATATATCCATGTATCAAAGAAGTTATGACCGATAAGAGAAGGGCATGTTTGACCAGATTTAGCCAATTTTCACACTCGTGCGCGATTTCAACTTTAACCGTCAATTCGATGACTTTATAACATTTACTCGGCATAAATGAGGTATGAATTCGTATCTACAACTCATAATCTATCCGAATATTAAATAAAATTGGGTGTTTGTGTACTTTTTAAAAAGTTATGGCCGAATACAAAAAGGATGTTTTTACCATATTTTGCCAATTTGCGTGCGCGCGGACAGATTTTTGAATTATCCGCCGATAGATGGCGCTATTCTCCACTCCAAATCATGGTCGTAATTGAAGGTTGAACTTTTCTTTTACATTATCGTGCACTATGGAGACTTTACAAAATCGGATTGTCCATTGTTAGGTATGTACAAATATGTGCAACTCATACTCTTTCAGAATATGAAAAAATATTTGGATATATCCATGTATCAAAGAAGTTATGACCGATAAGAGAAGGGCATGTTTGACCAGATTTAGCCAATTTTCACACTCGTGCGCGATTTCAACTTTAACCGTCAATTCGATGACTTTATAACATTTACTCGGCATAAATGAGGTATGAATTCGTATCTACAACTCATAATCTATCCGAATATTAAATAAAATTGGGTGTTTGTGTACTTTTTAAAAAGTTATGGCCGAATACAAAAAGGATGTTTTTACCATATTTTGCCAATTTGCGTGCGCGCGGACAGATTTTTGAATTATCCGCCGATAGATGGCGCTATTCTCCACTCCGAATCATGGTCGTAATTGAAGGTTGAACTTTTCTTTTACATTATCGTGCACTATGGAGACTTTACAAAATCGGATTGTCCATTGTTAGGTATGTACAAATATGTGCAACTCATACTCTTTCAGAATATGAAAAAATATTTGGATATATCCATGTATCAAAGAAGTTATGAATAAAAAACCCCAAAAAACACTCGACTTAATGGGTAGGGTATGATTTTACTCGCAAAAAACAGTTCTCATTTTGTGTGTGTACATACCATCCACCAATTGCCAGTGAGTTACTATACCAACCAAATGAGTAGGCACACCGCCACATTATAAAAGCACACGTTGGCACATGACTGGAACTCATTACTCAATGTGCGCATGTAAGCCCAACGGATTAGCGCTAAAGTCATGGGTCCAGAACGCAAAACTGTGATCTCCCGTGAGTTGGGCCTGCACAAGTCAGCAAAGCATCTGTAGATGGTCCACAATAACATGAACCACTTGGTACTGCGGCTAGGAGACTTTCACACCGTCATGGCACATCTTAGTTGCATTAGCGCGTACATCGAGAAAAGGGGGCATCAGATTCTTCTGTGTCTGGCCGGACACAGATGTATACGAATCATTGACAGTGACATTATGGCAGTATCCCAATTTATGTATGTAGCAACACCAAATTTCGTAACTGGATTTGGTACAAAACGATGTGGCATTCCCCCTGCAGCTTTGCCAACATTGAATGCCTCTAGTGGAGCTGATAGCACTGTCTTTGCTGAATGTCCGCAGAATACCTGCTGGTGAGAACTAGACACAGTTCGACACATTAGTCAGGCAACATCTGGAAGGGAACCATTTGATGGTTATGGAGGGTCCTTACTTTGTCCGAAGGAGGCATAGACCGGGGTTTGTGTTTTGCTATTCATCTTTGGACAGTCAAGCATCTATGGTAGTTGCACAGGTCATTATATTATGGGATGTCTCTCAAAGCTGGATGGGGGTTCTAGTCTATGTGCCTCATTGTAATGTTGGCATCGTTGTCCCATTCAGGGAGCGCTTCCCATCTGCAATGTCTTCTGGAAATCAACGTTTTCTTCTGCGAAATATATGTGTCTCTCCTTTACAACATACACTATGTAAACACCATCAGAAGTCATCATGCATTGTAGGACTGAACAAATTTCCCTTCCAACCGTATAGGAGTGTGTATCCAACTATTCACGATGTTGACGATTTTCTTGCTTCACATGGCCTGGCGGTTGGCAACTCCAACTGCAAGCGTTCAACGTACAATCACAAAAAAGCACAGCTCCTTGTCAAAGGGATTTGATTAAGACCGGATGAAGTTCCTACCACAACTTGGTAACTGTCTACTCTTTAAGTGTTTGAGGTATTGGGATCACCGACACCCATGGCTGACCGTTGCTTATCATAATATCCCTCGGCTCGATTAACCCTAATAAGGCCGGGAGGCCATCATACCCCCCCCCCCCTCCCCCCTCCGGAATTGTTATGATTGCTTAGAAACGTGAAAGGATCACGCCCCGCCGCTTCGTGAATTCCCTTTTTTCAGTCTTGCGCATCTTTAAAACACATTTTTTCGAAAATCAGACCTTTTGTTCCGAAGTCACGTGACCTTTTGTCACTGCATGTCAGCCCGACATTCGCTAAATTTCGTGATTTCTGTACAAAACATATGGAAATATCAGTTTTCATAAAAACGGATATATCTTTGGCTAATTGGTCTTGTTTACCTTTTAGGTATTTGTTTTTGGAGTCAAAATAGTTCAATTAAAGTCAGAAATAAAATAAAACAACAAAAACAATGAAATACAAAAGTTAAAAAACAAAGAAATACAAATTATCAAAACAATAGAAAACAAGGAATAACCGGGCTCTTCCATTTTTTGTTGTTGTATTATTATTTAAAATCCTCTAAAGAATATATGTAGTGAAAATCAAAGTTTAATTATGGAGAATATATGATTTATGGGCAAAAATGTGAATTTTATTACCTTTTTTGCATAAATTACCATAAATATGCAAATTAGTGAATGTTTCAAAGAAAACAAAAATAACATGGTATTGTTTACATCTTACTTGAAATGCATGCAAGTTTTCATAATGATTGGGCATTTCAAGGCCGAGATCTTAAGGGGGGCATAATGACCCCCTACCGAAAAAAACTTAAAATAGCCCGGATTTTTGTTGGGTTAAAGGGTGCCCTCTGCTGGCCACCTGCACAAGATTTCAGAGTGCAATCATGTTTTTTTTATTGTTCTTTCGGATGCCCCTAAGACATTTGAATAGGTGGCTTGCTTTCATATCAAAAATCCCACGGGACTTTATTTCGGTGAACATGCTCCTTGACTAATACACATGAATATGCGCGGTAATAGTTTCATGTGTATCGCATTGCGCCTGTGGGAATAGGTATTGTGTTCCTACTCACCACGGGCTATATGCTTACAAAAGGAATTGCCGGGGTTTCGTGCGAGGCATCCGAGGAAGCGATAGGCTGCCGGATGAGGTCCGTGGAGTCGTAGCGGACGATCACTGCGAGAGTTCCGGGGGGAAGATCGGCGCCGCGCTGACTGGTCCCGCGAGGAGATGCTCCGTAATCGAAACGCGGATGTTCATAAATTGCACAAAACCCGAAACTAACTAAATAAATCATGCGATCACTAAGTGAAACTTCGCGATAAAAATAACTCTAAACGAAACACTAACTCTTCGCTATTCGCGATGTCCAAAGGTGCTTGTTTGTAATAACGAAAATGAACGATGGCTTAACTGAATAACGCGACTGAATATGTAGTTCACGCGATCAAGTCCACGAAGTAAGTGAAGTAAATTAATTCACCCCAAATCCGGTGATGGGCGACGACTCCATAAGAAAGCTTTTCATTGGCCGAGCTACTTTGCGACGACCTCCTTCGCCGTATGCATCGGCGGCCATCGCGATCATCGCGCTAACACACAGAGTGAAGTCGAGGAGGCGCATAAATCACTGATTTTTAGCGGAATGGAGGGAATAATCTTAATTTTAATCCACCATTTAATCCACCAATTTGCATTCAATTTCGTCAACAATGGCAAATCGGACGTCCGGATCATTAAATTTCACACTGGGTCGTTCAAAATAACAAAGTTTTCATTCAAATTCGCCTTTCATTAGTGTTGATTTATATAGTGAGGACAAGTAAAATGTTTGTTGTTTATTAAACAGTATACTTTGACATGGATTTAGCATATAACTAAGCTAGCGGTTTTTTTATTATACTGGGTGAGATTAACGTGATTAACGTGTTTATTTTGTCTCCAAAACTTGTGAAATTGTCTGCAAGGAAACGAATTTGAATTCACGAAAGGTGTTATTGCGATCTCGTGAATTGAATGCAAATTTTACAAAAAAGAAACACATTTTAATTAAAGGGATCTAGTAACTTTATTGACATGTGTAAAATGTGATGAATGGACATTGCATGGCCAAGTAATGAGCGAAAATGCAAAGTGATATTCAGTAACTCACTGCACTCACCTTGTACACGGAAGAAAAACTCGCCCGGAGTTTTTCTTATCTCAATACTTCAATCATACATACCTTTGTAACGAAAGGGAAATTTGAAAAACCGAAACCTGTCCCGTGATTTTATTGTCAATACGAATACAACAAGGTATAAGGGAAACGCTATAATTAAAATTTTATTCTGAGGATTTGGACAATGTTACTAAGTCCCTTTAATATGAAAACAATGATTTTGAATGACCGTTTTATGAATTCAAATGCTGAAAACGAATTTTGACGATGAATCACAGAATCAGCGAAATTGAATGAACATAAACAAAATTCGTTTGGCTTACTTACGAAATTGACCTACAAATCATATATTATAGGGTTTATTCATAAATCATTGGTTTTACGCGCGTTTTGCTGCGCACCTGTGTCAGCACGGATGTCAATGAAATTCCCATGCATATCGACCACGTTTGGAAATGCACCGCAATTTCGCGTCGGGAAGAGGTTTTTTTTGGGTAAATGTTGCTTTGGATACAAATGTGGAAATTATTTAAACAATTATAAGAGAGATTTATTCTGTATGAGTTATTGCAGCTGCTCTTATAATTTTGATTTTTATTATATGCATCTTTTTATTGTTTTGTGCGGTGTACTATCGGTATCTCGCCTCAGAGAATCCGTATTACTTAACAATATATATAATTTATAACATGTGTACCATTAAGAACCCGATAATTTGTATTATGTAATCATCATACATGTCGGCATATCGTGTTATGTACATGGAGGGTGTTGAAGAATTTTACATCGGGGCATTTCAGCCAACACACTTTGTGTTTAATTCGTTGTGATTGTTCCCTATATGATTATGTATTTTCTTGTTTTTGCAAACAGCCGCAAATATGTGGACAGCTCAAGACATACCGAGGTAAGAAAAAAATGTACAAGTTGCTTGCCAACACAATATTACAAAGTAATAGTATGTTTATGAATGTTATGCATAAAATTGCATTATTGATTATCACACATTTGTATAAAGGGATAGTTAAGTTCTGGTACAGAGGGCGCTACACAAAATACGTTGTGTGAGATAATACAACCTGAGTCTCAAATTTGAAAGAGCATGCAATTTTAATCACAAAACTAGATGTTGAATTCGTCACTTTTGACGAATTAAGGTTATACATATCGATTTATTATGATAAAAGGATGATTCCAAAAATAACTTCTCAATCATCATATAAATAATAGCAGATACCCTCCCCCTCCATAATAAAAAGTAAAAAAGAAGAAAAAAAGAAAGTAAAAAAAAGTACTGTCTTGGATTCGAACCCACGACCCTTTGATCTTGTGTCACAAATTATACCGCGAGACCAACATTAGATCTCTTAACGAAAATGGGAAATTGGGAAAGATACATCAGTGATTGCACACTGCATATGTCATTGTAAAAGTGAATTATTTGACCTTTGAACTTAATTTACATATCCTTAACGCCATTTTCATATTCCAATCTTATCTTATGAACATTTTCCTTTCATTATACCATACATGTGTGCTGAATTTCATGTCCGCGGCGTACGTGGTTATTGAGTATTTATGCTTAATTTATTTGACCTTTAACGGTAAATATGACAATGAAATATGCATTTTCGCGATTTGGTATTAACTTATGAAATGATGGGCTTGCAAATCCCTATCTACATGCGAAATCTCAAATTGATAGCATAATTCCTTCAGCAGTTATAGGTCGATAACATACGTTTTGGCTAACCCTCAATTTGTAACAGATTTGGACTCGTATTTGCAATCAAAATATTCATCAGGATCCAGTGAACAAAACGAAATGTTATGAATAGATTGCGAATAGAGCAGGACATCAGCTACGATATATCAAAATTTGGGAGAAAATTGATGGAGAATAAGCGAGATATGGTCAAAAGTCCGCTGTGATCGATTTCAAAATTGATTGAAATTGTTCAAATTCGCATTTTCAACTTTAACCCTAAATATAATGACTTTATAACATTTACTTTGCATAAATGAGGTATAAATTCGTATCTACAACTCATAATCTATCCGAATATTAAAAGAAAATTGGATGTTTGGTGACTTTTTAAAAAGTTATGGCCGAATAAAAAAAGGATGTTTTTACCATATTTGGCCAATTTGCGTGCGCGCGTAATTTTGACTTTGACGCGCGCGTACTCCGTTATTATGAGTCAACAATGACTCAAATTTATAGGGTGTGTTGAGGGATCTATAAGGAATGCAGAACATGTGAAAAAACGATAATTTTCCTATTCATTCGCGTTTCGCGCGCAAATACGCGCGCGCCGACGCGCACGCGCGGAAATTTTTGAAACGCTTAAAATTGTCTGAAACATATAGTAAATTACTCGGGTTAGGGTTTTGAGCATTTTAAAATATTTTTTTTTAATTGACGGACGCGTACGCGCGCGTCTCCGAGTGTAATCGCATGCGCATGAGCTTAAAAGATGAACATTGACCTGATAAATATTGATGCGAAATTTGAATTGAAATTGATACTTCATGACTGAGATATGATGATTATTAAAAATTGACAAAATGGCGTCCTGATGACGTCACAGTAATGTGACTTCACTGAAAAAGTTTGCAGATCTAAGTTAGATCATGATCTATCATCATGTGAAGATTCATGACAATTGATTCATCTGATCTTGAGATATGCGACGAACAAAATTGGGAAGAATAAATAACAACTAGATTTTGAATTCGTCACTTTTGACGAATTAAGGTTATACATACTGAAAATACTATAATATGGTATTACATGTATATTGCCTTTTCAACAGGAAATATGATGAGTTAAGTACATTTATTGATATAAATGAATTTCACAAAAAGGGTACAAATATTAATTCATAACATTCAATTGTAATCCAAATTGGAGTGGGAAGCTCTTAAATTTACCAAAATGACTGTAAAATGGCTATGTACCTGACGTCTTATTTCAACCATATCACACCTTTCCTTTGGCCGATTTTTACCCGGTTTTCAGTATGTTAAAGCTGAGTTTCCGCTACACTATCACGATTTTCGATTTATTTCACGATCAGAGCACGGGAACAGGTCGTAATTGAAGGTTGAACTTTTGTTTTACTTTATCGTGCGCTATGATGACTTTACAAAATCTTATTGTCTATTGTTAGGTATGTATAAATATGTGCAACTCATACTCTTTCAGAATATGAAAAAAAAAAATATTTGGATATATCCATGTATCAAAGAAGTTATGACCGATAAGAGAAGGGCATGTTTGACCAGATTTAGCCAATTTTCACACTCGTGCGCGATTTCAACTTTAACCGTCAATTCGATGACTTTATAACATTTACTCGGCATAAATGAGGTATGAATTCGTATCTACAACTCATAATCTATCCGAATATTAAATAAAATTGGGTGTTTGTGTACTTTTTAAAAAGTTATGGCCGAATACAAAAAGGATGTTTTTACCATATTTTGCCAATTTGCGTGCGCGCGGACAGATTTTTGAATTATCCGCCGATAGATGGCGCTATTCTCCACTCCAAATCATGGTCGTAATTGAAGGTTGAACTTTTCTTTTACATTATCGTGCACTATGGAGACTTTACAAAATCGGATTGTCCATTGTTAGGTATGTACAAATATGTGCAACTCATACTCTTTCAGAATATGAAAAAATATTTGGATATATCCATGTATCAAAGAAGTTATGACCGATAAGAGAAGGGCATGTTTGACCAGATTTAGCCAATTTTCACACTCGTGCGCGATTTCAACTTTAACCGTCAATTCGATGACTTTATAACATTTACTCGGCATAAATGAGGTATGAATTCGTATCTACAACTCATAATCTATCCGAATATTAAATAAAATTGGGTGTTTGTGTACTTTTTAAAAAGTTATGGCCGAATACAAAAAGGATGTTTTTACCATATTTTGCCAATTTGCGTGCGCGCGGACAGATTTTTGAATTATCCGCCGATAGATGGCGCTATTCTCCACTCCAAATCATGGTCGTAATTGAAGGTTGAACTTTTCTTTTACATTATCGTGCACTATGGAGACTTTACAAAATCGGATTGTCCATTGTTAGGTATGTACAAATATGTGCAACTCATACTCTTTCAGAATATGAAAAAATATTTGGATATATCCATGTATCAAAGAAGTTATGACCGATAAGAGAAGGGCATGTTTGACCAGATTTAGCCAATTTTCACACTCGTGCGCGATTTCAACTTTAACCGTCAATACGATGACTTTATAACATTTACTCGGCATAAACGAGGTATGAATTCGTATCTACAACTCATAATCTATCCGAATATTAAAAGAAAATTGGATGTTTGTGGACTTTTTAAAAAGTTATGGCCAAATAAAAAAAGGATGTTTTTACCATGTTTTGCCATTTTGCGTGCGCGCGTAATTTTGACTTTGACGCGCGCGTACTCCGTTATTATGAGTCAACAATGACTCAAATTAATAGGGTGTGTTGAGGTATCTATAAGGAATGCAAAACATGTAAAAAAACGATTATTTTCCTATTCATTCGCGTTACGCGCGCAAATACGCGCGCGCCGACGCGCACGCGCGGAATTTTTTGAAACGCTTAAAATTGTCTGAAACATATAGTAAATTACTCGGGTTGGGGTTTTGAGCATTTTTTGACATTTTTTTTCATTTGACGGACGCGTACGCGCGCGTCTCCGAGTATAATTGCACGCGCATGAGCTTAAAAGATGACCATTGACCTGATTAATGTTAATGCGAAATTTGAATTGAAATTGCTATTTCATGACTGAGATATGATGATTATTAAAATTTTACAAAATGGCGTCCTGATGACGTCACAGTCATGTGCCGTCATTGAAAAAGTGGGCAGTTCTAAGTTAGAACATGATCTATCATCATGTGAAGATTCATGATATTTGATTCATGTGATCTTGAGATAATCGACGAACAAAAGTGATGGGGAGAATAATAATAATAAAAATCTTGACGAAATCAATAGGTTATACATATGTATATGTATAACCTAATAAAAAGGAAAATCTTGACGAAATCAATAGGTTATATGTGACCTTACACCACAAAACGACCGTTATGTCGTGGATATAGTTTCTCTGTTATTAGCTGAACTAGTCACATTTGGATTAAAGTATCGAGATTCAGGGTTTTTGTATTTTCTGAATGAAGGTATCTTTATCTACCTTCTGTGAAATTTTGATCGTCCTAAATCAAGTTGAAATGTGTTTTTTTAATAAAATAAAAATTATCAGATTACAGCACTTCAATGGACGTCAATCTTTAAAGTGGTCCGTTTCTCCCTTGTTTTAAAACTGCTTCATCCATTTTCCAAATCTTTGGCGCTCTTTTTCAGATGTTTTGCCTTGTCTGCATATGACAAATTATATACCATTTTAAAGCTAATTAATTTTACTGTAATGTCATGTGAAAATCAGCATAATCATTTTCCCCGACTTATTGGTCGTTTTGTGGTGTAAGGTCACATATGTATAACCTAATAAACTGTATTTTATCAAATTCGCTTCAGAAATGGCTGAAATATCCATAAACATAATTACTGTACTAAATGGGGCGCCACACATTTATTCAAATATTTTGAATCAACCATTAACCCCGTTCCCTACAAGTTTATGAAATCCCTAAAGACTTCGTACACAACCCAATCGGTTCCCGTGGTCAAGGGGTTAAGGGGCCCAGTGGGGTATTATTTGCCATTTTCGCGCACTTTCACGGAATCATGAATATCTTTCAAACTTTTGAAGCTACCCCTTACAAACCATATACTGCTGGAAAGCTGAGAATGTGAGGAATCCAAAAAAAGTAAACAGTTAGACAATAGGACTTCAAATAAGAGCTCAAAAGGCAAATATATTGAAAAATAAAAAAATAAAAAAATTGACATGCCATCATTCAAATCGCATCTTCTAAAAATTGTAGGGGTATACATCTTTCTTAATGTAACCATAGAAACTACAGTGATAGACAAACTAACTAATGGTGGCTTTTTCTAATATTCATCCATCTTCCTAGTGAAATCAAAATTTCAAAAAAAATCAGAAATGGGACACATAACATAACATAATTTTTTTTTCTGTAGAGATACCTCTAAAAGCTACCATTATTCTCTTCATCTCAGGAAAATGAAAAATCTCTCCAAATCTCATTGAATTTGAGTGAATACTTTTCAAGTTTTTAGAATTTTAGTCTAAAAAATCTGATTTTCGGGAAATGAGCTTGAAAGGTCATATACAATATTGATATTTGTTTGATAAATGTGACATGAAAAAATATAGGAACATAGCGGGATAAATAGTCGGTAGTTGGTTCAATGGAAGTTTAGGGTATGTTAATCACCTATAAACTGCCATCTTTATTTTCTGCATGACATTAGATGTTGCTGCTTCACTCTAAAAAAAGAGAAACCCTATTTGGATGGTAACAATTTTGATTTGGGACAATTTTATTTGGTCTATTTATGAAAAGTACAATAAAAAATCTCCAATCTAAGCCAGAAAATAATCACTTTCGGCCCCCAAAATGTACAACATTGTTAACGAAATCCTTAATTTGTCCTTTTAATAGCTACCCTCTACCCCACAATGTATGTATTTTCTTAAAGCTTAGAATCCATGGATCATTTTAAGATAAAAATCTCAATTTTGGTGAAAAAAAAAAATGAATACCCCACTGGGCCCCTTAAAGAGATAGTTGAGTGTTGGTATAGGGGGCATTTCACAAAATATTTTTTGTGAGATAATGAAAAGAAATATTTAAAAGAACATTCGATGTACATGACAGAATCAATTTTCTTTCAAAACAATTTTGTTCACAAACGGTCTATGAAAATATTTTTATTTCGAACATTGTCAGTAGCAGAAACTTCCAAAAAAGTACGCAAAGGGCGCTGCCGACACCGCGCCCACGGACACCTAGTACGCCACCAGCGTCCGAAATCCGCACCCTTAAGCCCACACACGCCAGCGAGTCGCCACTTGAAATTGAGTTTTTGATAATTTAAATATGAAAAAAATATTCGTATTTGAATGCAACGCCAATAATTTTAATAACGAGTCGCCACTCCAGACCTGACAACAGACATTTAAGCTGTTCGAAACGTCCATTACTACCAGGACTACCAACAGTCCTTTCTAGGACTAGCACGGTCCTGTTTAGTACTATCCTATAAAGAATACCAACAGTTATTTTCAAGGGCTTCGTTGGTGGCGTGATGAGTTAAACACGGACTAGCAATCTTTAAGCATTTCTAAATTTGCTTCTAAAAAGTCTAAAATATCGCCCGGTGATTGCCGGTAAAATGTTTTGAACAAAAACATATTTATTTGATATTTCAGCCGTTTCTGAACCGATTTTGAACAAATGAAGTTTATTCCGTCATCAAAATTGTATTGCCTTTCGAATTTGATATCTCACAAAAATCATTCAGGGGGCACTTCGGGAAATACCCATACTCAACACTACATTTAATTTGTCATATTTATGGGATATATTTTTTGTTTCTCAATGACAATGTTAATTTACATAACTTTGCAAATATTAAACATACAGTTAATTTTGGGTTAGGAGAAAGTTTCGTGACATAATATATTGTTGTTGTGAGGAAACGACAAACTAAATGTAATACCGTCAAACCTGCTAGTGCGACCACCTGTCTATATCTATAGCGACCACCTGCTAATCACGACCGCTCTCCGGTCCTCCCCTGATAATTCATGTGTTAAACGACCTGTGTAATGCGACCACCTGCCTAACGGAACTAGCGACCACCCAATTTGGGTCCCGACGCACATATAAACCTGTGTAAAGCGACCAAAACTTTAGCGCATGAGCGATCAAAGCATCAATTCGGTCCCCTATGGTCGCTCAATGCTCAAATTTTGAGCATGACAGGATTAAACAAACTATATACGTCTATTTACAAAATCTGGAGGGAAGGGACATCTGACGTGATTGACAACAGATCCGCATTCTCCATGACCACTGAAGCAAATCGAATAGGGTTTTCTGCAAGATGTAGGTAATAAGTTATAGTTTCATACCCTGAAATGTCATTCTGATTGATTTAATATCATTAAAGTTATCGTTGCGCAAAGTGCCGTTGTAATTTTTTTCTGGGACAAGCTGTAGAATACATGTTTCAGACAAACTTTATTCAAAATCAAACATATTTTAGAAAAAAATGGGAACTATTATTTTGTTATATATATTTTTGTTAATATATTGGGCCTTTTTCTTGTTTGGCATAGTCGAAAATGTTCTGAGAATTTGTTTATAATGTACAATTCCCTAAAAATGTCTAGGGGCTGAACGTATCTCTTATATCCACCACATTGTAAGTGATGTCTGGAAATCTGATGTTAAACGAAGAACGCATGTCCTACTAATGAGTAACGAAGTGGTAATTGGGAGGAAAACATTATAAGGTACTCATTTGAAGAGAGCTTGTATTCTAACCTGACATGTAAATGTCTTCTTTGTAAAATTGCTACTAAATATGATGCATTTAGACACAGTTACTACATGTCTCACTACGCTCTAACCTATATCACCTACATATCAATACATGTAACACATAACATGTCCAATAAACAGTGTATTTCTTCTAATTTTGTTTTCACAACAACATCTATACAGTTGTATTGTGAATGCTCTGTTAACGACAAACCACCCTATTTAAAATTCTCAAAAACGTGTATATGCCTATGTATTGTAGTTAATCTGCACATGTTATTAAATGTATTCATTGTTGTCTGTCAGTAACAATGGGACAATAATTTATATCCAGTTTGTATGGCATATGGGGTAAAATGCATTTAGTGCGACTGCAAAACAGTCTAATTTTATATGGATCCATTTATGTATGTATTTGCACATGTGAACATATAATCTTGAATTTCTGCTATGTCAACCGTCAAATAGTTTTAACCCTTTTAAAGGGCAATGAAACCCAAGCAAAATGTTGCTTCCATATTCTTGAAGGGATTAAGAAGAGTAATCTCTGAAAGTTAGAGCATAATTGAGTAAGAAACAAGAAAAGTACAGCTCTTTGAAGATGTCCATTTATTTATATGGGGAACTCAGATTGGCAACGCACTTTGATAAGTGTGTGGACAACTCCCCATTATGTTTTGTACAAAAATGTTCCCATTTTTACAGTTTTCTTCATAGTCTCATTTTTCCATTCCCCAACTCATGATATGTTATGTATAAACGCATTCTACAAAACATATGCTGAACTCGAACGAAGGGGAAAAATACATTTTAAGAAAATTGAACAAAACTGAAATTTTGTGTACAAAATGTATGGGGAGTTGTCCACAACTTTACCAGAGTGCGTTGCCAATTTGAGTCACTCGAAGAAATACATGGCTCTTTTCAAAGAGCCATAGTTTTCTTAATTCTTGACCGATTGTGCTCAAATTTTCAGGGACTATTCATTGTATTCAGTGACTTATAGTGCATACAACAATTTATCTGGATTTCATTGTCCTTTAATATTTGTTTATTTAGTGAGCAGATCGACAAAGAGGTGGCATGGTGTGAAAACGATATGGAACAAGACAAAAAAGGAAAAATCCCTAATCCACAAACGTTTGAAGAGGATTCAAAACCTCGAAAGAAGCAGGTAAAGGTATTCACTACTTACTACAACAATTCATTTTGTGCAGGATAACAAGTTAGGAGTTTAGTTTCAAAAAGCGATAAATCAACATTTTTTTCGAGTAAATCAAGGTCTTTTGAGACCAAAGTTGCGACCGTTATTTTTTGTAATTGACCGCCGGCCCGAAATCGCTAAGTTCTGTGAATTGTGTATAATTACTATGGAAATTGATATTTCCTGTAATAGACAAAACCTAATCATAGTCCAGTCAATACAAGGTCTTGACCTCGGCAAAATTGCAACATGGACATTTTCTTCTGAATTCTTAATTCAGGAAACTCCCTTGAACAACAAATAATAAAAGTCCTAAGAAATCCAAGCTAGAGAAAGTGGCTTAATTTTCATAATAAAGATATGAGCTTATTTGCATATTTCTAAAATGTTGTCAGGGGTGATTTTCTATCAAGTAATAGTACAATATTGATCAAAACGATTGTTATACGGTAATTTAGGACAAGGAATGCATTAATGGTGTTCATTTTCATGTGCCGTACAGGCAACGCCCTTAAACCCAAGATAGCTTCCCCTAATTTGCATATTTCTGAATATTATTGCATTTCAGTGGTAATTCCAGATTAATGTTTTTTTCATTTATGTTCTTAATTATGTAGTGAACACATTTTAGATTGTTTGCCATTTTGGCAACATCTATCAATGCATATAATTTGCATAATTGTGTAATTTAACTAATTTGCATATACCCCTAAATTGAGTATATTGGGAACCCGGAGAATTAAGGTGTTACTATCTTCGGGGCGTTACCCCAACATGCAACATTGTGACTGTGCCGGAACCACAATCATTAAACAGCTTTTAATATGTCTGCATTTATTTAAAACTCAGGGAAAATACCATGGTGTGGACATTTTTTATTTTCGCATTGAGTATTCTTATTGGTTGTGTATCGATGCTTGATATGGTATATTGCACGTTGCTACCTGACAATGTGCACTATACCATTACATTGTGCATGCTATGTGAGTACAAATGTCCCAGAGAGAGCCTGCGTACTCGATGCAATATTAAATACACTCGAGAAATTCAAAATGTATCGGTGTCTATTCTGGTATATTCAACTTCAAACCCTGCACTATTTGTAAAATAACATTCATTTACAATACGGCAAAATCTGACCTTGACTGCCGGATAATCGATGCAAGATCACACAGGTTAATTCAGTAGTTTATTTTAATATTTAATAAATGTTTGTGTTTGTCTCTTATTGTTTAGGGAGTGGCGGTTTGTGCGAACTAGTGACTCGGGTAAAAATACAGAAGCCGAATATCAGTCTTGGGAATCACTAAAAAACATCTTTGGAAAACTTACTACAATATAATGTTTTGTTTCTGTATGCGTTTGTATTTCTATCAAGAAAGAAGAAGTAACAATTGTTTCCCTCAGTGATGGTCTCATAGTGCACCCTGTTTAATTAATGATTATGATTGTATACACCACTTTCATATTTGGCACACATGACAAGCAGGTCAAGCCCTACAAGTTACAATAAAAATAATTATATCCGGTTACTGTATGCTGATAAATAATGTTGAAAAACAAAGAAATGCTTTAATTTCTGTATTACCATAACTATTTTCGCCGGATGGACTGATTCATGTAGGCAATTTGAACTTTATTTCATAATTTGGTATTTGATCCGGGAACTAATTGATGAGGTAGCCTTCAGATAAATTTGCATACGCATAACAATGCACTATTATGTGTGTATGTAATTGATTACAACCAAGCATGGTGGCTTAGCGGTTAGAGTGTCCGCCTCATGCACGGGAGGTCCCGGGTTCGAACCCAGACCGGGTCATACCAAAGACTTTAAAAATGGTACCTTCTGCCTTCTAGCCAGGCGCTCGGCATTTATAGAATGGAGAAGGGAAAGTTAATAACACGAGTTACCAGAGGCCTGGCCCCCTTCTGTAGCTATCGCTACATTTAGTAGACGTGTGACCTAGGGCTAATGGATCGGAGATAGGCGCCGCCTTATGCGCCAACATCGGCACGGGAAGGACTTTAACTTTTGTTTAAAAATACAATAGATTTGCTTTTTGAGCCGTGATACTGCGTGGGATTCTTCGTTTAACCCTAATTAACCCTAATAAGGCCAGGTGGAGGGGGGGGGGGGGCATAATGCCCCACCCCCCTCTGCAAATTTGGTTATTGCTCCAAAACGCGATAAGACGACGCGCCGCTGCTTGGTGACTTTTTTTTCTCGGGTCTTGCGCATATTTTAAAACATAAATTTTGAAAATCGAACCTACCGTTACGAAGTCACGATACCTTTTGTCTTTGCATGTCAGCCCGAAAATCGCTCAATTTCGTGATTTGTGTACAAAACATATGGGAATATCAGTTTTCGTCTTGTTTACATTTTATATGTTTGTTTGGGGTTCAAAATATTTGAATTATAGTTAGAAATAAAATAAACAACAAAAACAATAAAATACATAAGTTAAAAAAACAAAACAAAATGCATGAGAAATTATAAAAACATAAGGAAGTACCTGGCTCTTCCAAAAAAAATGTGTCGTATTATTATTCCAAATGCTCAAAAGAATATATGTACTGAAAAACAGAGTTTAATTTTGAAGAATATAGGATTTATGGGTACAGATATGAATGTTATGACCTTATTTGCATTAATTACCTGAAATATGCAAATTAATGCATTTTTCAAAAAATTAAAATTACCATGTATTCTATACACTTCACTTATCATGCGTGCACATTTTCACCGTGATCGTTAAGGGTGAAAAGGGTGAAAACCGGTTGCTGGTCGCACCTCCCATCTGTGTATGTTTAGAATTATGTGTTGAGTACAGTTAGTGTCATTCGCCTGAGGAAGAATCTGCCATATTCGATAGCTCGCGGCTCATTGATTTACATTGAATCGAAGTAAATAGACTTGAACTTGAAAATCAAATACCGGTCTGTGCAAACGGTATGTTGGTTTTATGTGGTTCCCAAGACTAACAAACGAAATTAACACTCCCAAAGAGTCACTACATCTCAGTGGATTTAGAGAGACGCTGGGAAGGACCACCGAAACATGGATGCCTTTTATTTCTCTTCTTGTCATGCTTACTAGATGTTATCGGTAATAATAATCCGAATGACGTATTACTGTACTTAATGTTGAAACAGATTTTAACATGTATAATGTGATTAACACAATTTAAATGTAAAGATGATAAAGATGTTTATTCTTAACTGAATTCAACTCAGTATCATATTAAAAAAAAAACCCGAATTATCATCAGTAGCACAACATTATTCCAAGCCGAAGCACCATTATCCAATCACTTTTAATATCATGAAGCACATGTTGTATGTTGAATATTAGAATACGGTTTGTTTTAAATATCACTGCAAATCCCTGTGCTTTGATGGGCTACCCACTTACATTACCTCTGTTCATAACAGTAATACTTTGACCTGTCACGAGTATAATCCGTCACCAGTAATATAATGTAATCAATGATTCTGGACCATTACGTCCAGAATAATTAAATATATTATATTACTGGTGACGGATTATACTTCAATGTTAATTAGTCGCTTGTCCGGATGCCTAACTAGAACTGGTTCCTGCTGCATAAATACTTGCAATCGAGTCGTGCATTTGCGAGCACATCTTAATTCATCAACGTCCTATTGAAATGCTAGCGATTCCCTCATACCTTGTTGTATTCTTATCAACAACAAAAACATCGGACAGGTTTCGGTTTTGCAAATTTCCCTTTCGTTAGGAAGATATTTACGATAAGTGTTCAGATGTCAAATTATCCAACGGATCGTCAGAAACGTGTACACAGTGAGTGCAATGAGTTATTGAATGTCAGTTTGCATATTTGCTCATTACTTTGCCATATAAAGTCCATTTAACTTGAACTGTTCACACAGTACCTAGTTAACATATCAGATAACAATAAAATATAATTTTGTATCAACCACTCTTCACTTTTTGCAAAGTTACTAGATCTCTTTAAAGGCAAATTTGTCACTTTTCAAAAGTCACATGACTTTTGTGACTTTTGAAAAGTGACAATATTACCTTGAATGTGTGTTCACTTATGCATGACTCGACGGATCGATCTCATGTTTACAAAGAAATTGTTCAATAACAATAACAATCCTGCCAAGTAATTTTGCTCAAAAACGCTCCGTTAAAAAGTGTCGCTATTTGTATTATTTTTTTTTTTACTCATCACCAAAAGTTCTGCAATTCAAGATTGAGCGTTCGTATAATATGTCATATTACTATATTACTAATCATGAATTTGGTGTCATTAGAAAGCTTTCATTCTCCTCTTTACATTGATATGACATTTGTTATGAATATTTCATCATGGAATGTGCATAGCATCTGAAAATGGGGCAAAGTCAAAAGTGAAATGTTGCAAAATTTAGTAATATTGTCAGCAGCGTCCCCTCCATTGTTTGAAAGAATGAAGTGTTCTCAATGATGCTAAGTCAGTCATGCGTTAATGTCAATGCCGTATTATCATTTTCTCTGTAAGATGAAATGTGTCTTTATTTTGAGGAGGTGCAATAACCTTCTTGAATGTTTTAGGATAATATTGTGTTTTATTGATTGATTGATAATTTATCATTATGTTTGATTTGTACATTGTTGCAAAAAGTTCCGCCATTCAAGTTTCAGCATTCATGTCTCTCATAATACTCTATCACCGTTCATAAATCTGGTATCGTTGGAAAGCTTGTTTTTACCCCTTGCCATTGCCATTTGTTATGGATGTTTTTTCATGGATGTTTTATGGATGATTTATGGATGTTTTATGGATGTTTTATCATGGAATGTGTACTACATCCGAATAT
Organism: Echinarachnius parma; assembly: GCA_037951105.1. NCBI lineage: Eukaryota > Metazoa > Echinodermata > Echinoidea > Clypeasteroida > Echinarachniidae > Echinarachnius > Echinarachnius parma. Next base: position 14,871 of record JBAMJV010004004.1, on the reverse strand, counting down.
GGAGCAACGTCAAAAGTGACATGCTACAACATGCAACATATTGTCAATATGATTTGTCATGAAATTGGGAGAATAACCGATACGTTGAATGATGTTGAGGCGATTATGCTTCATGCCAATGGCGTGTTATCATTTCCCAGGAGGATGGATTGATTTTAAAGTGGTCGTGAGTACGTTAATGCATTCATAATCTGTTGTTTGCAAATGACAAGTGACATGATTTTTTCAATGATTCACTCAAACACAATACATCTTCCTAACAACATACATAAATGTTGTTGCACCACCATACATTCATAAGGATACATTTCACCCTCCAAAAAATGACAATTCGCCATTGACATTCACGCATGCCCTACTTAACATCATTCAAAAAACTTTATTCTCCCTATAAAAGCAGGGTACACTGTCGACAATATCAATGCATTTTGCAAACCAATGTTAAGGGGTGAAAACGAGCTGTTCAATGATACCAAATATATAAACGGTGATAAAGTAATATGAGAGATATGAATCCTCAAACTTTAATGGCGGAAGGTATTGCAATAATCAGGCCCACTTCCTTGACGTTTCTGTAATGCACGAGGAAGGCACCATCACCATCAACCTGTTCACCAAACCTACAGACACTCATCAATACCTCCCTTCATCAAGCTGCCATCCCCGTAAATCATGTCAATGCAAGAAGAGCATCGCATACAGCCAGACTCCGCCGCATTTGCTCAAACTAAGACTCTGATATTTCCTCCGATACCAGGAACTTGAAGATGCATCTTGTTACCCGAGGACAAGGTGCAAACATAGTCCAACAAGCCATACTTAAAGTGCGTTCCATTCCCAGGACCGAAGTTCTCCAACAAAAGATTCCTGACTAAGAGTCTGCTGACATAGTCCCTCTTGTGACTATATTTCATCCCAACTTACCTCCTCTCCGCGCCACCCTCCATAACAACAACCACATCCTCCAAGCTTCGTATCGTTTACGTCAGGCTGTCCCAGATGTTCCCACTGTAGCATACGGGTTCCCCTACAACCTCAAGGATCTCATTGTTCGTGCTGAAATTCCCTCCTTAAATGATCATCTCTCTCCTACATAGCATGGCACCTGCAAATGCACTTCCAACAAGTGTGTTATATGTAAGGTTCATATTCTCCAAGGCGAACAATTTAAATGACACTCCACCAACCTTTCACACACTATAAGAGCCACATCACATGCACCACCTCTAATTTCGTATATCTCATCACTTGCAGGGTTTGCGGGATGCAGTATGTAGGGAGACTAGGAACACACTGAAGAAACACTTCTACGGCCACAGATCCACTGTTCTGTCGGCCAAACTGGATACCTCATTAGGGTTTCTTTTTAATTTACCCGACCATTCCATTTTATGCATGATTATTCAGGGCATCGAATTATTCGGCAACCGTCCAGACTTAGTCCGCACCAGCAGAGCTATGGATGAGACACTTATGCACCATTCAACCCCATGGCCTCACCATCCAAGAATGATTTGATTAATCTGATTTAATTTCCTTTCTATATATTCCTCAACAGATTTCATTCAGCCTCATGTTTCATTCCCTCCCTGACATCACTATACATTGTGACTTTTCAATATCTTAACCCCGCAAAATCCCTAACTAGTGTATTTTCCTCAATCTCTATCCACAGATTCTGAACACATAGTTTCTTACATTCCCTATGCCCTGTTGGTCTGCGTTCATACTGTATCTATAGTTCTATTTTACATCATGTCATTTCTTGTCACATTTGGTTCTTTTTTCTATTCATTATTTTCTTACCCGTCTGTTTCATTCGTCCACATCATATCATTACCACTCAGTGATTTACTCGTACACTCTTTATATCGCCATTCTGACGTGTACATCATGTATCCGTATACTTTTTGACACGCACATGTGTAACTTTACACACATCCCCCATCCCTATCATCTTTGCACTTACACGATAATCCCACTTTCTACACATTGGGCCGTATGCATAAAAACAAGCAATTGCTTATAAGCAAATGCTTTAAGCACAAGCAAGAGCTTGTCAAGCAAAAGATCAAGTTCAAGGAATTGCTTAAATTCGTATGCACAAGCTTTTGCTTGTGCTGAAACCTTTTGTTTGCACTGCCTAAGCAATTGCTTACGTGTTGGACAAAGGATCGTTACGGTTGTGCGAACATCGCACTGCAGGGAAACAACGCTTCGTGCCCGACCTGGCAGCAGTATTTTTTATTACGCAATAGGGGGGAAACAGCGCAGAGCATCAAGGGAGTTTATGTGCAGATCGATTGCCGTAAAAAGTCTAAAATAACAGGAATTTGATTAAATATGAAATCACCACATAACCTCTGGAATAAGGAGCTTGTAATCATCCTGAAACGATACGAAAATTTGATCCTCAAACGCGAATGCCCTGAGTAAGCAAGAGCTCAAGCTGGTCTGGATGTGCTTGAAAAAAACGCAAGCAATTGCTTATCAAGACAAGCAAAATGTTCGTTTTCTGCATACGGTTTTAAGCAATTGCTTGTTTGGTAAGCAATTGCTTACGAGCAGTAAGCAATTGCTTGTGCTTGTAAGCAAATGCTTTTGCTTGCAAGCAACTGCTTGTTTTTATGCATACCGATTCAAGCAAAAGGCTAGCACAAGCAATTGCTTGTTTGTTATGCATACGGCCCATTGTCTTTACTCTATTGCCATATACAACCCCTTTGTTCTATATCCTGTTCTTTCATTGCTCATCTCATCTTTCTAGCCACCACTTGACTCATTCTACCATCCCCAGTAGCCCTCATCAGCACTATTTTTTGTTCTTGTTTACTCTAGCCTGCTACAGCAAACAATGATAATTTATCATTCAGACAATAAAACACAATATCCCCCTTGCAAAAGGAAACAACTTTATTGAACCTCTTTAAAACCATAGAGACACATTTCATTAACAGAAAGACTGATAATACGGCATTGACATTTACGCATGACTGACATTATTCTAAACGCATGTCATCTTTGACTTTGCCCCACACTCGGATGGCATGCACATTTCATGGTAAAATAGTCATGATAAATGTCATATCAATGTTAGGGGAGAATACAAACTCTCCAATGAGACCAAATGAATGTTAATACAGTTATAGGAGAGATATGAACGCCCCATCTTTAATTGCGGAAAATATGTATATACCGGTTACCGGTTATATCTCTCCATTTATGATAATTCGGGTTTTACTAATATAAACTTTTGTAAGTTTTTGAAACGCATGTTTACTATATAGTCGTTAATGTATTTGATTCATATTTGTGTGTGTTGAAACAAACGTAGAATTGTGTGGCTATTATGTTTAAATATGTAATCATAAACACGTCCACGTAGGGTAACCTCGCTATTCATGAGGGTCACTATTCGTATTGGTCGATATTAATGAGAGTCCTTTTCATTACGTCACAGTTCCACTTTTTCATGAATGCATAAGGATTTCTAATCATCAGGGCTACTACTCATGACGCAGAGGAGGGTCGTTATTCATAAAATGTGACATCGACCAAAAGAAGTATTACAAGTTCTAAACTAAAATATTATAGTTGTATGTTGCTACACAAAAGATGATACTTGGTAGGATGGCCTGTTTCAGATCATGATGATGGATCTGTTCTCCCACGGGGTCCTATTAACGCAATGTTTTACATAGTTATAGCATATACAGTACAAATGTACGCATTTTCTTTGTAATTAAAGTGACCCCAAAATGAGAACTATGATATCGATCATTTAATTGGAATCTAAATATCAACCCATGATGAGTTGACCCTTATGTATATCGACTCTTATCATAGCAAAAAGAACCCATACCAATGTACATATCATACATTTAATAGATGTAAATGTTTAGAATGTGCAGTCTATATAGGGTTGCCCATCAAAACAGCGGAACGGGGCAATTCCACAAATATAGTACCAAGATGTTGATATCCATCGGATCAACAGTACCAATCATCAGTAGAGTAGTTTTGGTCGTGTAGTTTCTTTTTTTGGACGCTGTGAGTGAGACCATGTCGGGTGCCATTTTTGTTTATGTTTTACCTAGTCAGTGCCTGTTAGATTACACTCCCTGTCCGTAATACTATTAAACGACCATGCCCATTCTCTCGGTACACGGCTGAGTGCATGCTAACAATGGCGCGCGTTGTTCAATGCTATGAAAGCAGGTACGAGCGATTGACCTAGCATTGGCACGGTAACAATTAACACAAAATATAACCTGACATGGTGTCACTCACAGCGCCCTAAAACATAAACGACATGACCAATATTGACTGCTCCTGGTATTGGTGTCCATTTGAACACCCTATCCGATGGACATAATACATTTGTTACTATATATTTGGAAGTACCCCATTCCGTTTTGTCGGGGGTCACCCTGTATAGTTGCAGTGTTAGTTATAGTAATACTTAGTTTGGTAAAGTTGCGTTGTTAGTTTTTGAAATAATTTCAATAAAAGTATGTTGCAGGCATCACCGAAATTATACTACATTAATTTACTATATACCTAACACTGTTGTGCAAGCCAAATTTACTCAATATTAAGAGCAAGTATCAGAATATTAATACTTATTGATTTTAAGTGGAAGTATACTCATTAGTGTAAGAGCTTGAAATAATTGAAATAATAAAAGGTCACTGCGCCAAATCAATTACTCTAGAATGTGCAGACTCTTTATTTGTATACTTCTGACATTGTGTAAAGCGCAAAGGGAACCAATTTGGTTATAATGCGCTATATAATCTGCAATTATTATTATTAACCGGGTATTGTGGAACACTGGTAGAGCATCCGTCCAGTCGTGGGTTCTAACCTCGACCTGGTCAAGCCATAGATCGTTTTAACGATGGTTCCTACTTCATTTCTCGCCAGGCGATCGGTATAATATAATAGAAAAGTAGGTAAACCGACATGGCCTGCTTGTTATTTAGGTAATCACAATCACAGAGATCTTTGACAAACTGATCGTGTGTTATCTTTTAAACGGATATTAAAGTCATGTTTACACTAGCATGGAATGACTTAAAGGGAATATCCGCCTTTTGCAAGCCAGATTAAAAACCTTTTGCGAGGTTATCATTTTATATGGAAGTCAGTTAAAAAAAAAGTGAGTTAACAGCTTGCCGTAAAACAGGTGTCCCCCCTCCCACGGTAGGGGGCTTTTGCAATTGTTAACTCAAAATTATGCAATCTGATGCATACCTTGGAAGGAAATTTGATGATACTAAAATTAAAGAAATTTAAATATTCTGACTCATGATTAGACCGCTATACAGAGTCAGTCAGAAAAAAAATTCCCATTTTTAAAAGTTGTCTTGTTTGAAGTATGAACATGTAATCATAGGTCTTATGATGTGTCTTGGTAGGGCTATCCTCCACACATATACCGGTACTCTTCTCATTTGAATCTCTGTACGCATGGCTGAACACAAGACAATCTTTACAAGACTGCAAAAACTCACTTGTCCAATTTGCTATCTCAATTCGTAGGTACAATAACAATAAAAATGTATCTCATTTGGTAATTTGCAATAAATATCTGTGATCCTGTTGTACCTGTACCAAAGGGCTTGCCTGATTTGGCAGTAGTTAATTATGTTGACCCCTTTTTAGTAGGACAAGTACTGGAATTATGGTTCGTCCTCAGTTCACCTTGCAACAGAGATATATTGTGGTTACCGAATATGCAAGAACTGAGAGTGTAACATGAGTTTTGCAAGGTTTATGCCACCGTTATCCAAATAATCGGTGTCCTGGCAGTAAAAGTTATGCATTCTTTCACATTTTGTTGTATTCCTCACCCAGCGACTGGCGCAAGTGTGATTTTGCAGTCTTGTACAGATTGTCTACTGTTCAGTCATGCGTACAGAGATTCAAATGAAAAGGGTACCAAAATATGCTGGGAGGATAACTTTACCAAGACATATCATAAAACCCATGATTAAATGTTCAAACTTCAAACAAGACAACTTGTAAAGGATTGGACATGTTGTCCTGACTCACTCTGTACATAGTATAATAATACAAACACAATCAAACCTACACACACACACCAGACTCAAATACGCTCACATTGTCCGTGCATGTCTATACATATACTCCGCAAAAAAAGAAACTGTACACTTGTATAAGTTGAAATATTTCATATTAATGTACGATCAAGTGTACACGATCATAAATAAAATTAAAGGGAATTTAGTCCTCTACATGCAGGGTATAACTTAAAGGTGTAATCGTTCATGCATGAAATGCCATGGTCAATTAACACTAGCAAAGTCTGTTTTCAAAAATAGCAAAACAATGGAGGACCACACCATTCGACTGAAATGATAGTAAGCGTTTCACTTAAAACAAGATGAGCGGGGCAAGTAAATTATGACATTATTCAACTTTATTGTTATGAACAAACTCTGGAAATACAAATTTGTCAATAAAACAGGGCCAGGTTATGAGAGCATTATCATACTGATCTGTATAATACAGGCATGAAGCTTGTCTATTTCATGTGTCCCCTGCAATTTTAACCATAGTTACCTAGAGAAATGTCATGTTAAAGACTGCCCAAATGTTTGACCAAGGGTTTTGAAGATCTTTGGACTACGGTATAATTCTTGACAAGAATTTATACCATTTTCATGCTGAAATAAGGGCACAAACTGTGATTTTGACTAATAAAGCTTTGCCATGGAATTCCCCATTTTGTTACTTTTGGATGAAAATAACACCTATAACGTTCACAATTTGTCTTCATTTATACTCTTTATTGAGATGAAGATAGAAAAGGTCACATTTGTAATGAAAAATTATGCCATCTTATGAATATAGCGTTTTAGATTATGCTTATCAACATTTATATGGTTGAGTGGATGTTCCATTTTTGCTATTTTTGAAAACAGACCTTGGTGTGGTTAATTGACCGTGACAAGTCATGCATGAATGATTTCATCTGGATTTCATGCGAATATTGAAGAGGGTAATTTTATCTTTAATTTGATATACAATATCATTATCTTATCGTTAATGAATACGAAATATTTGGTCTCATACAAGTGTCCAGTTTCTTTTTTTGCGGAGTATATTTGGGAGAGGGGGTTGCCCCCTCCAACGGTAGGGAGCTTTTGCAATTTTTTCAAATGAAATAATGCAATCTGGTGCATACCTTGGTAGAAAATGTGATGATACTAAAATGAAAGAAATCATGACTAGACCGCTGTACAAAGTATACAAACACAATTAACCCTCCACACACACATACACCCACCTGACTCAAATACGCTCACATTGTCCGTGCATGTCTATACTTACACTGTTGGTCATAACATTGGAATTTTTTTTAGGTGCAACTTCCAATATTTTTCCTGTTATTGGCGGCTAAAGAATTGTTTTAGACTAAAAATAATTATTATATAATGTTCCCAAAGTACCAATGTAAAATAAATGAGTGCATGAATATACATCAATTCATTTAGCGTTTTGTGTTGAGCTTTGAAAGGCAGGACCGTTTGACGATTGGCCGCTTTCCCTCTCCAAAGCGTATGTCCAACAAATCGTCTTTATGTGTTATTTCTCAAAGGTGGCTGTACAATGTTCAAAAAAAATTGACACAGAGGGTCTCTAGGCCATAATCCGTCTAACAACATAAGTTACACGCCTAACGATGCTTAGTGCTCCACCAGGAAGCGGTGTCAACAAGCAATGTCCACTATTTCGTTGGAACATCGCAGTTTACGGTATGTACAATCCTCAGACGTCATCGAGAGGAGGGTCAATTAAGGCTACAGGAATCTCTAGGACGACCATAATTGACCACCAGAAAAAAAAATGATCGCAAATTGCTTAACTTGTGACGTAGAAACCGGAAATGCCAAAAAAGGAGACTTCGCCGTCTGTGAAGAAAACACTATGGAATCAACGCCTTTTGCCAAACTGTACAGAGATCGCTCTAACATGGTCACCTAGCAAGACAATCTTTCAAGTGTGTACTCATGCGATCGAGATTTACCGGACGTCCCTAGACTAAGCAGCCCATAAGATTTCCGCCTGGACACTCGTGATATGTCATCTTAATGGGTACGAGCCACAACATCCTTGACCAAACAGATGGAAGACAAAGGGTTCGTCGATTACGTTGCGAGAAGTTTTGCATTTACAAAACAACTTAAGGTTGTGACGGCTCAACGGTGGTATGGCTCTTACCCATTAAGATATCACCAGTGTCCAGACTGCAATCTTCTGGGCTCCCTAGTCCAGGGACGTGCGGTAAATCTTGGCTGTATGGTATTGGGTGGACACTTCGTAGTTTTTCTTGCTCGGTGACCGTGTGAGAGCGATCTTTGATCTACAGTTTAGCGGAAGGCGTTTGTTGATGGCTCCATGGCACAGTGATGGCTCCATTTTGGCATTTCCGGTTTCTACGGCACATGTTAAGCAATTTGCGATAATCTATCCTGGTGGTAAATCGTGGATGTCCTAGAGATTCCCGTGGCCTTAATTGACCCTCCTCTCGATGCCGTATGATGATGTTATAGACCGTAACCTGCGTTGTTCCAACGAAATCGTGGACATGGCTTGTTGACACGCCTTCCAGGTGGAACACAAGCATCGTTTAGCGTGTAACTTATGGCGTTGGTCGGAGTATGGCCTAGAGAGCCTCTGTGCCAATTTTGGTTGAAAATAGTAGTTACAGCCAACTCTGAGAAATGACCCATAACGATGACAGTAGTATAACTAGTCTCGCTGTGACGGAAATGACGTAGCATCCGGTTACGTAATACGTGTGAAAAAATGCTAATTAATGAGGGTATTGTTTTCCGGTGACGCATCACTTTATCTGATAAAGCTTTACGTAACGGGATATATGTAATTATGAGGGTATTGTTTTCCGGTGACGAAGCACTTTAGTAATAAAGCGTTATGTAATAGGGTGTAACAGTAAGGGTAGTTGGATAGCCCCTGATTGGGTGTTATAATGGAGGTGTGGTCTAAAGATGGTGTTGGATGTTTAAAAGGCGAAACAATTTGCTAGTGCGTGATCATTCATCTACCAGACTGGAATACGTTCGTGATAGGGATCTCTAGGCCTCTATTTACGTTACTTTGTATTTGTACTCCAAACTGTCTGTGTTACATACAATGATGGCCACCTTTGCACCCGAAACTACCAACAATACCACCGCCATGTCGTCGGGGTTGAACGACAGCAACCCTGTGTTTCAAGAGAAGCTACCGACTCCTGAAATCCTCGCAGGTTTAAGGGTTAGTTAATTATGTTGCTGTATTTTGTACTTGATGTTTGATTATATACTAAACACAAAATATAAGTGTGTAATTTTTAAACAATTTTAGAATAATTAAATGCTTGTACACATCAATTTCAACATGCAGATAGTTGCCTTACTCCTGTGTTTACTTGTTCTTGATTGTATACATAGGCGGCTGCTGAAAGAAGACGGGAAACCCGCGACACGGTATGGGAAGTGGCAGTGTTTCATTATAGCAACCAAATTAATAATGAAATTGGGGATTTTGAAGAGGGCTCGGTACAATTTTCTTTGGGAGGGAAATTATTTGCCGTTGTAAAGGAGTTCAAAGGAGTAACGTACATTAACATCCGAAAATACTACAATGCCATGGGTGGTCGTAGAATGCTCTCCAGGCCGAAGGGTATTAACTTGACCAGTGAAAATTGGAGCGAGTTACTACATGCTTCTTTTCTGATTAGTGATGCCGTTCGATCCATCGACATCAAACGCTCACATTGTGTAAAGAAGTAATCCAATGGATGTCTTGTGTAAATAAAAGGGGCTTAAATTTTAAGGAAATTGAACTATTTGACACCTAACCTCTTCCCGTACTTGTAGGCCGATATTGATGAGCTGGGAGAAGAGCTACCAAGATCCGTACTAACCGCGGTTTCCGTCACGGAGGGGGACGCTATAAACTCGTCTCAACTAGTCGATATAGAAATCAACGATTCAGCTGTAAGGAGTCTAGAAAAGCTGGGCAGGGGTCTAAATTTTGTGGAGGAGGAGATGGTGGTGGAGGAGGAGGAGGAGGAGGAGGTGCATGTGATGGAGGACGAGGATATCAACGTAGGTGATGATACATGCCTGATATTATGTCCCTTGGGACCGGTCTTGATGCTGATCAAAGCGATTCGCACCCACATCTGTATGCTGACAATCGAATTGTGCAAAGGGGTGTCAGAATGGTTATGGAGCCCAAATGGCCCACTCCTGCATCTGGTCCGAATGGGAAGAATAGGTGGAGCTCTACTTTGATCGAGCGCTAGAGGAGGTGACGGAGAACTAATTCATCATATTTTTTGTGTGTACGCCCTCAATAGTATGGCCCATATAAAAAGGATGGAAATTACCACAAGGGCAACGAAGTTCTTCAAAAATGACTTATCCCCAAAAAGAGGTCCGAGAGTACGTCAAGTCCAGAATAATTGAAGAACAGTAGAATCTGCCTGGACACGAGAACTTTAAGCAGATCATGTGTAATTCGAACTGTTATTGATGTATATTCTTACCACGTAAATTGTTATTTGCACGTTATTAAGTAATAATATGGATTTATGTTGAAACTATTAAACTTAATGAGATTACAAATGTATCAGTGTAAGTTGATGTTTTATATAGTAAGTATTAATAAAGGATGGGTGCGGAGTCAAAGTATGGTCATTTATGTTGTGGATGTTGGTGTGAATAAATGTGATAATTATGGAAGAATACTTGAAAGGGATATACTTTAATCCCAAGCATGAAGCTGGCTTTGGAGGTGCTGAAAAGTTGTATCGATTTGTGAAGAACGATGGTGTGTATGACATGACGCGTAAACAAGTTAATAGCTGGCTTGAAGGAAATGATACGTACACATTGCATCGCCCCGTTAGGCGTAAATTTTAAAAGAGTAGAGTAATGAGTTATGTTATGGATGATCTTTGGCAAATGGATTTAGTGGACCTATCTTCTTTATCCTGACAAAATGCTGGATAAAAGTATTTGCTTACATGTATAGGTGTCCTATCAAAGCACGCATGGGTGTCGCCAATCATAGATAAACGGGGCAATACATTAGTGACAGCAATTAAAAAAATGATGACAAATTCTCAACGTGAACCCTACCACATTCAGACTGATAAAGGAACTGAAATCACACACAGACTTTTACAGGCATTTCTAAAAGAAAAAAGACATAATCCAATATAGCACACAACATGATGCCAACGCATCTGTTGTTGAAAGGTTCAACAGAACATTAAAGGAGAAAATGTGGAAGTATTTTACACACCGTAACACTTTGAAATACACAACTGTGATCGATATACTTGCTATGCATGCTTCCACATGCTTTGATAGGGTGCATGCATACAACAATTCTTATCATCGATCCATCAAAACTAAACCCGCGTTAGTGAGCAAGAGCAATGAGGGACAGATATGGAAAACGTTATACGGTGACAAAGTCAAGTCCTCTGTAAAAAATTCAAAGTACAATGGTGACCTCACACCACAAAACGACCAATAAGTCGAGAAAAATGATTGTGCTCATTTTTACAGGACAGTAAAGTAGAAGTCAATACCTTTAAAATGGTATAAAAGTTGTCATATTTGGACTAAGCGAACCCTCTCAAAATGAGCAGCCAAGATTTGGAACATGGCTGAATCAGTTTTCAAGTTAGGGAGAAAACGGGCAGTTTCAAAGATCGGCATCCATTCGAGCTCTGTAATCTGATCATATTTATTTGATTAAAAATCATATTTAAACATGATTTCTGACGCTCAACATTTCACAAAAGGTAGATTATGATATCCGCATTCAGGAAATACCAAAATCCTGAATTTCATATTTTAAACAAAATTTGGTTATATCAGCTAATAACAGACAAACTACCACGGCGACATAACGGTCGTTTTGTCATGTAAGGTTATGTTTGGTGACAAGGTCCGCATAAGTAAAGCGAAACACATCTTCCAAACTGGACGGAGGAAGTTTTTAACGTTAGACAAACCAAGAAACGTGATGTACCGGTATACAGCTTAACCGATTACCGTGAAGATAAGGTGCTGGGAACATTTTATGAACAAGAATTACATAAGGTAATCAAGGGAAATGACGATGCATATAGAGTTGACAAAATATTGAAGAAACGAAAAAGAGGGAAGAAAACTTAATATTTTGTCAAGTTCTTGGGATATCCCTCGTCATCTAACCAGTGGGTCGATAACATTCAAAAATCATATGACGAGCCATAAACATTCATTCACTATAAACAATCATGGAGAGTGAAGATCAAGTTTACGCTACTCACCCTAGCAATAGTTCTCTCGATTATCTTCCACATAATACTTTATATAGTTTTACCACAAAACTAGCCACGGGCCATTGCATCTGCGTGGAGAGTGGGAAGTGACTCTGGTAGACGTTATTAATACCCGCATTCTTGGTTGAATGTAAATAGCCAGAATAACAAGTATAGTTTTATTTTGAGAGATCAGATAATGAGCGCGGGCCGACTTCCCGCGGGACAGTGTACCGATCCACAGATCATATGTGACGCATTGAACGTATCTTTACCGGGGGAAGAATAACGCATTTTTACCGTAAACCAAACGACGTGTAAAGTCGAAGCTCGCATTAAAGCCGAAACTAAAATAAATCTTAGCAAGGGTTTGGCGCAACTACTTGGATTCTCCCAGAAAAGCCTCATCGAAGATACGGAGGCTTCGTTCTTACCCGATATAATTGGGGGTCTATTTGCATTGTACGTTTATACGGATATCATAGGAAATCAGAGAGTTGGTGATATGAGCGCACTTTTGCTACGTATTGTACCCACTAACCCCCAAACGGCTGGACTTGTCTTCACCCATTCGTACCAGCTGCCGCATTATTTACCCGTAAAAACAAACTTTATTGATACAGTACAAGTAGATATAAGGAGTGATTTAGGTGAAAAAATACCATTTGGAAGTGGAAAGGTAGTGGTGAAACTACATTTTAGATCAACTCGGAAGCAAAATTGTATATATTAACGTTTTGAAAAAATGGCGCACGAATACCTGCAACGAGGCGGCTCACTCCCTGTTTTTAGGGGTGGCCGTACACAACGTGGGTATGGATTGGGAAGCATGCTCAAGGAAACGTTACCCTCGGCCATCCCCTTCATAAAAGAAGGTGGGAAAATCATTGGAAAGAAAGCCTTAAAGACCGGAATAAACGTGGCTCGAGAAGTCATGAATTGTGACAATGTGAAGCACGCCACAACGGCTAATCTTTAAAAGTTGTCGCGCAATCTTCAACCCCAAGTCCCCAAAAAATAAAAATAAAAGGGGTCGTCCGAGGAAACAACGGGGCAGTGTGCAAAAAGCAAAGAGAAGGAACACTATATTTGATATTTAGCCCTCCTCACCATAATTTAAATCAAAATGGAAAAGATTCATCGAATGTCATGCGAGTGTTCAAAGTCAGAAGTTGACCTTTTTAGCATCCCACCAACGCAAACCACGATAGAGAACGGGAAATGGGTCGAGTATTTTCCTCTTACCAATATAACCGATGCCACGCCGATCCAATTCCACCTTCAAGGATCACCCGATGAGTACACCGATTTGTCGCAGAGTCTCTTACACCTTCAAGTAAAATTGGTGGGGGGATGGAACGCCTTTTGGGCGATGATGCCAAAGTCGCTCCAACAAACCTCTTCATGCATTCGCTCTTTAGTTGCGTGGACAAGATGCTAAATGACTGACTGATTACATGCTTGTCCAGCTCCTAAACGTAAACATGCTCCTATACGTCAACATAGTTCCCTAGCAACCTGAAAATCAGTTCGGACAGTGCAGTGCGTACGTACACATTCTCGTACTCGCGATTTGAGAGCCTGCGCGCATGTGTGTGCATCAGAGCCGTAATGCGGCCCTGGTCTGGTGTATTTGGTGCGTGTTTGTTGACGTTTTAGGAGTAGAGCTGGACAGTGTAACAACGGCCGCTCTCGATGTGTTGCAATTTTCAGGTTGGGGGATGGGGGCGGCATTGGGGTAACGTTAAAGGGATCTAGTAACTTTGTGACATATGTAAAAAGTGATGAATGGTGAAAAGTGATGAAAAAGTGATGAATGCTAAATACAAGCTTAATGAGACTCTATATTAGATAAACAGAACAAAATGATTGGCCTAGCCTGGGGGGTGCCTAGCTGGCCTAAAAAAGTAGAATTTCGTTGTTTTTTTAATGTAGATTCTACTTAAAACAAAGAGAAAACAAAACCTTAATTTCATATTTTCGTACCCATGTTGATAGAGGATAGGGGGGCGTGTTAAATAAAATCAAAAGAAAAACAAACTATAATTTGTGATTGGCGTAGCCTAGGGAGGGAAGGGGTGCTTGCTTAATAACATTAATACAAAATAAACCATAATTTTTGATTGGCGTAGCCAAAGGAGGAAAGTGGGGGGGGGGGGGGGGGAATACCATAAAATAAATAAAAACTTTCATGTTTGATTGGCGTAGGGGGGGGGGGGGCGGAGGCTCGCTTTATCGAATAAAGATACAACAAAACTATAATATCAGATTGGGGAGGTGGCTTGCTTAATAAAAAAATATAAAAAAACTATGACTGAACCCTGGGGGAACCGCCCATCACATCGGTGACCCTTTAGAAGCGTGGGGGCTATTTCCTTCTGTTGGGGGCCTCTTCTAGCAAGAATGGGACAGCGCCCATATCCTCGGTGACCCCTTTACCTGCGGGGCTACGTCACCCATGAGATGAGTAATGACACCAGTGTTCATTCATGAAGAGGGGATGCCCGTAA
>JBAMJV010004003.1:90000-102849 GCA_037951105.1 Echinarachnius parma | reverse complement strand
TGCCATATATATACATAGGTACTAATAACAATATTTGAGATTGTATATAATCATATTAGACAGTTTGTTAATCTAAGTTGGTATTATACATTAGTTCAAGTCATTGCATTATCTTTTAAATTTAGTTTTTAAACATACGCTGTATCGTAGTTGCTATTAAATATTTAGAAATGTTGATGTATTGCTTGCTTTGTTCGACAATTTGCATACAGCCTGCAAAGATTATTAATGTTTCACTGTAATAGATTCATAGTTGAATGATTGTTAAAATTAGTTTTAAAAACATCGACATATAGTGGTGAGGCAAACAAACGGACGTTCCTTACAAATAAGCATTGTCCTAATTCAATATCCATCTACATAATATCGTCGTATAGATTGAATAATTAACTACAAATTATAAATTAAACAAAAACAAGGAAATATACATCGTCGTGTTTGGCTATACATATCGTCGTTGATTGAATAATTACTTAGTTGTGGTATTCTTCATACCTGTAAATATATTATGTCGTCGTTGTGCAGTAATTATATAGTTAACTATTTGTTCATGCAATGAAAGAATACTGAATATTTCATGACGACGTTCGCGATATGTGAACAATAGGGTACTTTTTGTGTGAAGAACCAAAAACACGATTTCCTTGTGTACAAGGAGTCTTTAAACGGGAGTGTTTGTGTAAATGTGTACTCGAAAGGCAATATGTATGGGTACTTTGGTTTGCCAGTTTCTACCCGTGTTGGTGTTAACACAGGGCATCATTTGCTAGAGATGTACTTAAAATTCTGCGTCTAAGAGGGGCTAAATGTCACTTTGAGAACAATCCTGTGTTACACCTTTGAATACGAAGTGACACCACCGGGGCTGCCATGGTTACTTCATACAGGTGGCTAATCAGAACGTTTTGGTTCTACATTGTTGATTTGCCCATGCCATGATAATGTCTTGCTTATTCAGTGCGTTGCTGTACATCATTTATTACGCTGTGTAGCTTGCATTGTGGTCTTTTGTTAAGAATAGTCGGAAGGATACTATAATTGAATATTTAAAGGCATTAATGGATGTGTCATCATATTCTTACCACTATATCGACTTCTCGATCACAACCAATTTTTGTCATGTTCTAGCTATGTTTAATCGATGTGAATATTGTTATATATACCATTATATATAGTTTGTATTTTTAAACTTAGTTGGTATCGTCGTCTCAATATCTTGCCGAACTAAATCAAACGTATTCAATTAAATTTAATCAAATAAAGATTTATTCAAAAAATTACATTATCGCAGCTGGAGCTGAATTGCACAGTCATTTACAAAAGTAAAATACATGATAATAGTTACAATAGTTAAAATACAGTCATGTACATGTGAACATCCAAATTGAAGTCATAATTATACCAATAAATAAATAGCTAAGTAAATGTATCAATATATCAGGGCATCAGGCAACACGTAAAACATTATAAGAAAATACAACATGCATGTTAATCTATTTTATGAATAATAATCATTTCAGATATGACCAAAATAGGGAATTGAAATGTTTTTAAAACGATTGGTTTTGCAATGTAATGGAGTGTATTTCTGGACATTTCGTAAATCAAAATTAACAATTCTTTGATTGGGCAGCCAAGAAGAACAAAGTTCGTGTTGTTCTAAACTGAAAGCAAAATCAAAACAAAGTTTATCCCTACGTTCTTTTAATGTTGTAAATTTGCACATATCTTAGGCATTAGTATATGATTCATAATTGAGTCCAAAAAGTATAAATGCAGGTTTTTGTATTTGTTCAATATCATCAGTTTGTTTACTTGTGAGGTTTGAATTAATAAAGTAGGGCACAGTACTCTAAAATTGGTCGTATGTATCCAGTGTAGATAATTAAAAGATCACAGAGGGGGAAATTGAAACGTTTCAAAGTACGTAACATAAATAACTTTCTATTGCACTTCTTTATCGCTTCCTTAACTTGGGTGTCCCATTTGAAATCACATTGAACATAAACTCCAAGTACTTTAATTACATTTTCTTCATTTAAGAGTGTTTCATTTATATAAAACATTTGGGGTGTTTTATTCCTCATAAAAGAGACTGTCATAACGATACATTTAGATGGGTTAAGTTTCATATTATTGAGCGAAGACTAAGTTTAATAATTCCGATTGTAATGTTGATACTTGTGTAAAATTCCGACTTTCTACTATAGTTAAATCAAATACATACTTATACAAAAAATACTTATAAAAAGGTAATACACAATCATAACATGCATCATTTACCATGATTAAAAAATAAAACGTATATCAAATACCTGCAGTATTTTACAAACTATTTAATTTCTCATCTTATACCTTATTATACCTATACTGAATGTACTTATTGAGCGTCATCGCCAGCATTGGGCGAAGCCGGTAAAAAAGGGGGGTTACAAACATTCATAGGCTTAAATTCACATCGGTCGTTTCCATTTAAGCTACTGCGTAGGATGCCCAGGGTTATACGTAGCGCCGTACAGCTTAAACTAAGGGATTTCAATAATCCGATAAAACTTGCAATCGTTCGCGTAACTTAAAGGAAAACTATTTATTCCCATTCATAATATATTTCATTGAGTTTTTTTTCACATAATGGAAGGGTCTACACGGCATATATCATTTTGAAACAGTCGTCCGAACAATGGTTTATGACGTCATATGACAAATTCAAACATTGGTTTATTTTGCAGCTATAGAGTATGTCCCTAAAACATGTCCCCATACACGCACATGTGCGCACATTTCCATTAAGTTTTATTCCTCCAAATTAACAAAAAGCGTATCACTAACAGTTGAATAACATGACAAAAATACAAATAAAGTAAGTTTACATAAAAGGTAGGTTATACCAAGGGGTAGTAGGTATATGGTTATACACATTATACAAATATCAACTGCATACGGAAAACACACACGCTCGCGCGCGCAGACATACACACGCACACACATTCACAAACGCGCACACATAAACACAGGCACACGCTGGCATACGCATTTATTACATACTCCCATACTCAAATACACACCACACTCACCCACACCCACACGCACACACACCATTCGTTAATCAATTCACTGACAAACGTCGAATTAACATCATCATTGACAAACTAAGATAATACAGATATACAAGGAAGAGAGAGAGACCGGGGAGGGAGGGAGGGAGGGAGGGAGGGAGGGAGGGAGGGAGGGAGGGAGGGAGGGAGGGAGGGAGGTGGGAGGGAGGGAGGGAGGGAGGGAGGGAGGAGGGATGAGGGAGGAGGAATAGAGATGGTCAAGGGGAGAGAGACATGCAGACGGACAGGAACGGAAATATAGATATATAAGAAATACACAGCGAAGTGGAAGGTATTAAGATGACAAGATAGAATAATACAAGATTTATAAATACTTAAAGTATACACATAAGCAAACATTACCCCAAAAAATATAATCAATGATCGTATGATAGTATCATACATGATATGTTATGTTAATAACATGACGGAGAGAGAAATAAAGAGAGACTTCGATTTCACCCACAAATTCAATATACCATTATCCAATTCAGATCTTGACTAATATTTTAATACGAGTTGAATTAATGTAATGATGGGAACATAATTAAGTTGTCAGAGAAGCGAGAACCGACTATTTGCTTCAAAGAACGAGATATAAGTTGAAGTATCAATTCAGTAAATTAATTTTTTACAAAACAAGTCATTTATTAACGACTTGTTCAGAGTCTGCCTAGGCTGTCGTATGTTTCAGTTAATAGTCTGCATATTTTGATGCGTTTCGTAGCAACTTCGCTTCGCCTCCAAACAATATTATAAATTGCCCCCCTCCTCCTAAACAAAACAATACAAAAATAACAATGGTATATCTCCGTCTCTCTTGTTCGATTTTCACCAAATTTGGTGACTGTGACTTAGATTTTGTTGCAAATATGTTAGTCGAGTTGTTTACCCAGTTTGCATATTCCCATTGGCATTGCCAGTTTGTCTTTACCTAACCATGAACATTGTAGATATCTTAAGCAAACGGCGTTCCTGGGGATTTTTTGTTTAAATAAACAATATTACTTAAGTCCTAGTTAATATAGGAAAAATTCGGAAAAGTTTAAAACACCTTACATTCAAAATTAGGACAGAATGCGACCCTAAAATGTACCAAACAATTCATGAATGTTATTCTCTTACATTATTCAAGACGAAGTATACTTCTGCTAGAAAATATAAAAGAATAACATTATAAACTTGCATAATTTTCTTAAGCATATTCATTTTCCTTAGCATATTAATTTTCCTATTCAGTTCAGACCTTCTAACCCAAACTAGTCAGAATTCACAGCATATTTCAACCACTTAATGACAAATAGCGCCCCCTTATTGTCATCTTAAGACAGTTTAATGATTGCAAGAATTGAATAAACCTAACTTTGTGTTGCAAGACGGTATAAAGGGGATTGTTCGGAAAATAAACAAAATATCTAACCTAACTAAAAGACCATGCAGTACTCACCCTAACACTAAGACCTAATCTTAACCCTAATCCTGTAACCCGAAACCTAAACCTAAATCTTAAGCTATTTAAACCATAAACCTTGTCTTAGCCCCAAACGAGACCGTTACTCTAATCCTAACTCTAACACTAACCCTTACTCTAACGCTAAACCTAACCTAAACCCTAACCCTAAATGTAAACCGTATTAAGCTTTTTAAACCCTTACCCTTTTCCTTGCCCTAAACGAGGCCGTGTCCGTTACCCTAACTCTAACGCTAATCCTTACCCTTACCATAACCAGCTAAACCTTAACCTAAATCTAAACCTGAATGTAAACCAAAATCTAATCCTAATCCTAAACCTAAACCTATACATGACCAATAATCGTAAACAGAGTGTCAGAGGGGTGTCAACTATCGGAGCAATTATGGTTGCCGGAGAGAAAATTGTGCCTCTATTGTTGTGACGATACAATGATTTGTCAAAGATGAAGAATAATGATTGATAGCTTCGACGCACCGGAAATTAGCTGAAGCTTCTATTTACTTACGAAAAACAAAAGAGCTCTAATGTCAGAGTTTGATATTAATAATAGTAATTGCTTCTGTCTACTCATCAGGACAGGATGGTTTATTCGACAAAGTCAATGAAACACTTTAATGTGCACTATTTTCGCTCCCTAGGAGCATTCCGTTCAGTGCTACTTAAAACATACACCCTTAAAGGGATCTAGTAACTTTGTTGACATGTGCAAAACGTGATGAGTCGTTGATACAATGTATATTGCTGTTTTCTGATGTGTCCAATGGGTGTTGTGTGAACATTTCAAGTTAAACGGACGTTATGCAAAGTGATATTCACTGACTCATTGCACTCACTTTGTACACGGGTTTCGCGGTCCAGCGGATAATTTAACATCTGAACACTTCAATCGTAAATATCTTTTTAACGAAAGGAAATCTGAAACAAACAAAACCTGTCCCATGGTTTTATTGTTAATACGAATAAAACAAGGTATGAGGGAACAGCTAGGATTCCGATTGGATCTTGAGGATTTGGACAATGTTACTAACTCCCTTTTATTCTTAATGATAACACGTTTATCGACCTTGGTATTAAAAGGAGAAGCAGCTGTGGATTAAATATCTCGCTGAAGGGCAATAGACGCCGGGAAAGGTGGGTCTCGAACCCGCGACCCTCGAATTGAAAGACGAGAGCCCAGTCCAATAGACTACATCGTTTCCAATTTGAATGATTTGTATTTGTATTCATTATAGTATAATAATTACAGGGTAAACTCAGATGTATCCATTATTTTTGTTAACCAAAAAAATATATTCTTAAGTTGTACTATCCGAAATTATGTCGTTGGTATTAATCGTTGCATTAATCAGAAGGTTCGTTAATTCGAAGGTTTGTTATTCCGAAAATTCGTTATTCCGAAGGTTCGTTTATCCGAAAATGAAGAACATTTATGTAGCGCAGTGATTTATTCGATCGGACATCGTCATAGTAACAGTTATTTCTCCTTGCGGCAGAGGCTTAGATATAATTTTAGCTTAGCTCAATCATTATGAAATTACACCTCGCCGTTCGGAAGTGCAGTGATGGTCGAGATTAGGTATCAGACATATTGACAGTTATTACTCCGTCCAGCAGAGGGCTTATACATATTTGTTCTTTAATTTGGACCTAATCATCATTCTGTAATCACACTTTGCCGTTTTGGAAGAAGATAAACAATTGGCTCTAAGTGTCGTCATACTGGTAGTTTGCATTCATTCGAACAGCATAATATGCAAGTAGTCCAAGGATTAAGTGCGACTGGAAAAGAAATCGAAACAGACTATTGGTGTTAACTGTAAAATAATCGGAGTGTATATTATCAATATATCGTACTCTCTTGATAAAGTTTTGCCATTCTGAGTGAACTATGGATACCAAACTGCGACGAGCAAGACCAGTAAGTGAACTCCATCTTTATTTTAGATAAATATAATAGAAAATATGGTGTTTATTTGAAAGTGCTCTAGTAAGTTTGTTAAAATGTGCAAAAACTGACAAAATGTTGGATGTGGTGTGGCAGGATTGGTAGAGCGCGCGCTCTCCGAAGCGTGGGATCTCGAGTTCGAACCCCGCACACTGCGTTTGTCCTTCAGCAAGATAATTTATCCACAATTGCTGCTCTGTACCCAGGTGTATAAATGGGGACCCGGAAGGCTAATAAGCGACTGGCTGGAATACTTTCTAGGGAGTGGAAAATGTGCACTTAATGTGCAGAAATGATTGCAGTGTGTATCCGTTGACCGGGGTAATAATAATCGTCTAAAGCGCTATGATCCCCACGGGAATAGCGCTATATAAATGACAGTTATTATTATTATTATTATTATTGAATGTGCATTGCTGTGATCTGTTCTGTCCACTGGTATAACTGATTATGCTTAGTTATGTGTTACAATGAATGCCATTTGACAGAGTAATGGAACCAAAATGCTAAATTAAATTTGTTAACTTATTGCATTTATTGGACAAGTTTAAATCCAAACACTTCCATCATAGATATCTTAATAGCTAAAGATAAATTCGAGAAAACAAATTGATGTCATGCTTGTATTGGTAATATGAATACAACGAGGTATGTGAGAACCCTATAGAGTTCTATACACGCTTCGTGGATTTGTGAAATGTCACTAGATCCCTTTATAGAGGGAAAGTTAAAGATGTGTTTATATGATTTGAAAACCATATTTTGTATCTCTTCATCTCTTTCATTGTGACTGGTTATGGTCTAGGTCTTAACAATTTTGAAGGTTCTCGGCCTCGGCTTTGAACATTTTCTACGGACACACCCCCCCCCCCCCCCCCCTTACACGACTTTCAACCAATGGTCTTGGTCTAGGAAATGTTGCCGACGATATAACCCCCCCCCCCCCCCCCCATGACGAAATCCTGGGTACGCCACTGGATATACTTAATTTTTATCGCTAGTGATATTCGTTTGTCTCGCAATGTATGGTCAACAAGTGATCTAAAAGATCACGATTTTAACATAATGGTTTCAAATTGTGTTTTTATGTTTTCTATATTGAATAGTAATTTTGTCCGAAACATCATATTATATACACATGTTTTGATTTAAAAATGGCTGAAACGGTTTTAAATGAAAACAGCCCTGCAACTTAACCATTTTTTTTTTCTGCCATTCATGCATAATTGAATTATAACTTTTATTTTTAATGAAACTGTCTCATTGTAGTTACTAAAATTATGTTTGACCAGAGATACAATCGATTGTAAGTTTCAATTAATTGTAAGTCAGATCATGTGTTCTAAACGCGCAAATCTGATTGGTTGAAGCGCGCATAGTTTCTGGCTTACAGTCAAAATAATGTAACTTACAATCGATTGTATCTCTTTCGGCAACGGGACCTAGAACTCTACTATCGCTTTTAAATATGTTTACTTTGTGTTATTACTGGTATTGTTTTTAGCACATTTTATCGCAATTATCTATAAGTTGTGTGAACATTTCGTTTTTGCATGAGCTCTTAATCTCTTCTCTGAATTGGAATTGTTTGGAATATTCAGTAAACCTATACAGCACGTTGTACCCCCTTTTCACAGTTGTATTTATTGACTTTTCCTACACTCTTATTGCGAACAGTTTGGTGTACTATTTGACGACATTGGTCACTCCCCGTTTTAGATGTTATGTTTCCCATAGTAAACAAATGAAGTTTGGGATTTTGCTCTCATGGTGTAAGTGTAATTGAATAGGAGGAGGGGGAGGGGGGAGGCATAAAGAGCCCTTCCCCACCCCTACCTACCCTTTCCTGGGAAGACAAACAAAGCTTAAATTGCAGGAATTTTTCATTTTACTGACGATGTGTAGTAAGCCACCCATTACCCCTCCCCCTTCCATCCCACTTCATGTTTATTATGTATGTTATAATGAATGGATTTGGAAATATAAAATAGTATAACGAATTATATTAATACATCAATTTTACAGGGTAAAGTACCGAGATCATAAACAATTGTTAAAGTGATCAATCATAACGTTTTTTTTTTTTTTTTTCAGACAAAGTGATAGTTGAGACATCCCTGTAAAATGTGTGTAAATACTGTAAAAAATAGTTTAAATAAAAATGAGACCTGTTTTCCAAAAAAAGTTACCAACTGTTTAACCATTATGTTGGATGTTTGCATATACTGCCCATTGATTATCGGAAAGCGTTCCAGAACGCTTTTCAATGAAATCAAAAATATCTTCAAAGCTAGAGAGATATGTTGAAAAATCAACACCCATTGCATTCTTACAAGGTACAGGTGAAATCGGCAAGCTCAGAGTGAATTTTAGTTGAATTAGGCGACGTTAATTTTAACCAGTGGCGTTGCACGGTTGAGTGGAGAAGGGGGAGGGGGGACGAATTATTGGGGGCACACCTTATGAATGTTTCCATACATTTTCACTCATGTTTTGTATTGCTGCTTTGGTAACTAAATTGAGGGAGCCACCGTGTGCCACCCCAAACCCAATAGCCGTGTGATCCAGCATAGGCTCGCCAACTGCGAGCATTGATTGGCCCGAACGCTTTTGACGTCATTGCGCGTGCTGCGCCTCAGCTCAGTCATTGAAATACACAAATGGCCTCAGTTCCTGCCGGCTGCGTTGATTGGATAAGCCGGTTTTGCGTCGTGATTTGTCCTTCCCGTGTTATCGACGTCGAGGGATGGTGCGTTTTCATTGGTTGATGTCATTGTGTTTTAATTGGCTGGTTATGTTGTCGAAGCTACCGAACATCGGGCCTGGCAACGTCACAACATAGGCTTCCGTATGCATGTATTGTTTCGTTCTCTCCAACCTTCCTTTCTAATTATCACACCATTTCTATATCAACGCATCCCTGTATCATGATGTTACCATGCCAATATTATGCTCTCTCTTTCCTCCAGTTCATCTACGGTATTTCTAGACGGTATATACTCACCACGAAGGGAAACGGCACATTATTTTGTTTAAAAGTAACTAAAGTTTAACAGTATTTAGTAACATCATGGACCCTCGTAACATCATCCAAATACAAAAATCTTACTTATAACTCTAGTGTTTTATTCATAGGGTTAGTTGTTGTTGTCTACGTATCGGCAATAGAAGAATATAACATGTTTCCGTTTGTTTCCAATTTCCCTTTCGTTCAAAAGATAATAACGATTGAAGTGTTAGGACTTTATAACTGTCTTCAAAGTCAGTGCAGTGAGTTAATGTATATCACTTTGCATTTTCGCTCGTATTATACTTGGCCATAGTAACTGTCCACTTAACGTGAAACGTTCACACATTACTCAGTGGACACATAATATCACACTAATACATATTTGGTCATTCATTCATCACTGTCTGCACATGTCAACAAAGATACTAAATTTAGATCCACGAAGTGATTTATATTGCATGTGTACAAAAATACACTATCGTATCTCACTATCGTACTTTACTATACCCTTAATACACTGATCTACTAGCTGGACTAAGGGTTAAGATGTAATCATTCATGAATAAGTTTTCTAGTGTCAAGCCCCCCCCCCCCCCCCCCCCCCCCACCTCCTCACCCCCACTGCGTACGCCTATGGGCTTGGAATATTGTTGTTCCTGTTGTGTACGTGTTTGAAAATGTCAATTGCAGTGTTTTATTCAGGTCTGTTTTTTCATATCTTAAAAAGGCACAATAATTATGTTTAATAAAATTGTATGAATTAACCACAGAGTAAGCTTCTGGCTTGGGAATCAGTGACCCCTTATTGACTAGGATTCAGACAAAATGTCATGTTGTCAGTAATGTCAACACTTTGGATTGCGCATTATGTTCTCCTTGTGTTGTGATTGAAAACCCCCATCGTGATGTTCAATCGAGTGGACTGCTCTGTTCGCTATATAGCTCCAGGCTAAATGCCACAGCAAGAGCACTTTGATGGACATTGTTTTTGTTGTTTGTTGTTTATTGGTGGTTCTTTCAATTTTATTTGTTTCGCCAATAACTAAATATTAGTTCATTATTCTTATTTGTTTCTCTTTATTTTAATTGTTTAACTTTTAGTTTGGGTGCATAAACGTTTTCAAACAATATTAAACAAAACCAAATCAAAGACATCATCGGTCCAACAGCTGTTAGTGCTAGTCTCTATGCAAGGAAACATCTGCATAATTGTGTTCTATGTTTTGGTTGTAAAAGCTCAGATATAATAGTAGATAAGCTTTTGCCACAATAAACCACTATATAACTTTTCATTATTGTAAAGGCTTGGGTGGTTTTTGTGTTTAATCCTTACACTGATATAAGCCTAGTGGCAGTGTTGACGTTTGACAACAGGTGGCCTTGAGTGGGTAGCTACCCCGTCTCTCTCTCCCTCGCTCTCCCTCTCTCTCTCTCTCTCTCTCTCTCACACACGTTATCTGTGATTACGGGATCTGGTTGGTCTGTGTGCAAAGTTTATGGGGATTTCAGAATCATGAAGGGAATAGGTTAAAGACCTTAGCAAAGGCTACTTAGGTCTGGTAGCAACGACTCTGTAACCTAATGCGGAGTTCACATTTAAGGCGCGAAAGTACATATATTGTTTTACTTCAAAGATGTAAAGGAAACTGAACATAACACATAATACAAATTTAAATATGAGAAAAGAAAAGTGGGGCTTCACCGGGAATCGAACCCGAGACCTCCCTCTTGCTTGGCCGGTGTGGCGTGTCCAAGTCCAATAGTAGGCTTCTTAAGGGGTCCGTGACTGCATTTTGGGGCACGATTGTTTTACTTGGTACACCTATTTCTTGGATCAAAAGAAAATATTCATCCAAATAGACATTGTGTATCTATGCAAATTAGGCCTTATTTCCATAATTTATGCAAATTTATTTATGAAAATGGGATATGCTATGAAAATTGTGTTTTTGATTTCTTGGATCAGAAGAAAAAAATTAATCCAAATTAAGCAAATTAATGCAAATTAAGCATAATAATTTAGGCAAATTTATTCATGAGAATGGGATATTCTATAATGTTGTTTTTATTGAGAAACTTAAGAATAACATTGCTGTCGGTGGCTGTCTTAGATTTGAGGGGTTAGATGGTCACCAAACGTTAAAACAATCTGCTAGATTGATTCACTGGCCTTGATATACCCTAGGTCATCTATTTTTGTTATGTTTTTCTTTCAAATATCTCAATGAATACACAATTTTCATAGAATATCCCATTCCCATGAATAAATTTGCATAAATTATGGAAATAGGCCTAATTTGCATAGAATATCCCATTTCCCTCAAGAAGTTTTGGGTATTAGGCTTAATTTGCATCTAGATGTTAAACAATAAACAATCAACGGGTGAAGTGACTCGTTAATGTTCTATGTTAAAAAATTGTCGAAAACAATTTTGCTGTTGTTAATAAATATTGAATCTAGCAGCTCGTGCACGAATGATGCAATCCTTATAATCGAGAAACAAAGTGACAACCGCTAACTTATTGTCATTATTGTCGACAGTTTATATTTGTATAATATTATTCATAATAACAAGAAAACATGGAGAAAAAAAACACTTTGTTTTAATGTTTGTATTAGTAAGAGGAAAATATTCAAAGAACCACTAGATATGCAAGTGAGATTTAGAAAAATATTCTAGATCCAATTAACCCGTTTTGTTTAACATTTAATTTCTCTTATTTTGTGTACAGATGGGTCGTATCCTCACCACATTCCGAACTGCGGTCATCTATCTCACCGCTGTTTATTTCCTAGGTAATTCAATGACATAATTATATTAATGAGTGTGTTCCAATATAGTTTCATGTAGGGGAGATTGATTACAGAAAATCGGACAAAATACTCTTTTTTTTGTATGAACTGTGTCGAAAATGTTGTATAAAAATATTATGTTGTCGAAATTGCCACCTATCGTGACATCATTAACTAACTGCTATCTTTAAGATTATGTACATGATATTTGGAGAAAACAACTACCAGGAAATGTTTACGCTTGTACGTGTGCACAATACATTTTTGTTCAATATACGTTTAATAAAACACTATTTTCGTCAACTCAAATGATAAATAATCAGGGAAATGTATTATACAAAACTAATAGCAGTTTTCTTGTACAAGATTGTACAATATGTGGCAAATTTTGAATAATTGCTTTTGTATACAGTCGCAGTGGCTAAACATACATAATTAGCTCGCGTTTTATCCGGAGCGCTGCTGACTTTTAACAAGTATCTATCACATTCTTCTAGTTTTGTTAAACAAAACACAAATATGCCTTGCAAC
>JBAMJV010004003.1:77500-85000 GCA_037951105.1 Echinarachnius parma | reverse complement strand
TGAATATTCATATTTTTGTAACTGTTATTATACTTACATCTTGCGTTTGAATCACATTTACCAGCTTAATCGTGTATTAAACCATACTCGATGAATGTCAAATCTGTCATGGTACACACATTAAATCCTTCCAAATACATACGTAGAAAGTCTTCGCACAAACTCATTTTTGTTAAAGAATTAGCAAACTATGATAACTGATTCTATCCTACTTTTAGATGAAGCCACGACGCAAGCAAGAAGCGCATCTACCAAACCATCGACTACAGTGCCCCGCTCGACGCAGAAAACAACAGAAACATCGACATCGGCTCCTGCCCCGACGTCCGATCCGAACTCGGGAACGACGACAGGTAAGATAAAAAAAGAGCCCTAGGCAAATTTCCCTCTCCCTTTGCAGCCTGAGATATGAGGTTGTAGCCGATCTCTTGTGACACCTCCGATCTTCTCTCGCCAGACTTTCCTTACTTGCACAGCCTTTTTCAAATTTCCTTAGTCCCCATCGTCATTTTATTTACACCATCCGGCCATCTCTGGCTGGGTCTTCCTCTCTTTCTTCTGTTTTCAACTGTTCCAGTCGTCATGTGTATCTCCGATAAGCTGCCTCTGCGCATGATGTGTCTAAAGTAAGAAGCTTCTAGCTGATACACCTGCGCAATGAGTGATTTGGGTCATGTTTGGAGTGACCCCCCATCCCCGCCCCCCCCCCCCCCCCCCCCCAAGTATTAACATTTGCAACTTTACGGCAAACTACTCAAAAATTTTGTTTAACAATTGTACTTACTAAATATTTTCCACCCATTTTTATGCCAATAAAAGGAAGGACAAGCAAATGAGTGGCCAATATCTTGAGGGAAATAATGACAAATTTTGCTTTGAAGTAGCTCTCGTCCATGATGGGAAGGCTGCGGCTGGAACTTCACAGTAGTAAACATGTTTACAAAGAATTGTGGTTGCGCACACGAGACAGTTTGCAGCTAGGCTCGATGTGCTTTCTTCTAATCGGAACTTGTCGATGTCACTAGCGATTAAGCTCACGGTCGGAGTCCGCCGGTAAAGAAATTTAAGTGCGTTTTTATTAAAATATGACATACATATTCTCGTCATATATGCATTGTTAAGCCTCTCCTCACTCATGTAAATACTTTCTTTTTCCTTGCGTGATTGATCATCTACATCGACAACATTATGAGAAACACCGACATTCCTTTTCTCTGTGCCACATTTTTATTTAATTATTCGTTTATGAAGTTACACGATTTTGGATATTATTAAATTTCCATATTTTTTTCTTCTGTCCCGTTTTATAGATGAAGCTACAAGCGCAACCATCGAACCGTCGACTACAGTGGTTAGCTCGACGTCAATAACTACGGAGACATCAACATCGGATTCCTCCTCATCGCCGAATCCGACCTTGGTGCCGATGGAAGATATTCTCACGACTCATGATTTTCCCACCTCGACGTCGCGAATGACAACGCTACCAAGGTCACAACATATGCTCCCTTTAGGTAGGAAAGGAAGCAGCGATTGCAATATAAGTATTCAGAGTTTCAGGTTCTCGGACAATATTTAAAAATATTAAATGTGTAAATAATAATAATCAAATAAATTATATCAATAGCGAATTTTACATACTACAAAAATAATACAAAATAAGGATATCCGATAATGATCTTGAATAACCAAATAGGATGTACTAATCAGAGATAAAATTGTGTGGTTTGCAGCTTACCAGAGAAAATTACCGCATAACGCAAGAAATGAAAATCGCCCGATAGTAATTTGTTCTTTGTTACGACTTGGGAAATACAAAAATGGAATTTCGACTGCTGAATAAGTGCATCATTTCGATAACTTATAGTCGATTTTGTTGTATGTAACAATTGTAATGGAAAGTACATATGTTCAATGGTTTCTACTGAACAATTGAGCCTGAAATGTTGTCCAATGTATAACGCATTAAACTTCACATTAGCATATCTGAGCGTACACATACCAAAGAGCGGGTTATGTAACTGTTATTGATAAATGTCAGTGGTGATGATACCCGCTTTGGTAAGTGACAATCAGATGACGTTGCATGCGGTGCGGTTCAGAAACACGGCAGCCTGCAATGTCCAGTCAAAATAGATGAAATTGGTTTATAAAAACGTTGATTATTTACACTATTTTAGTGATACCAAATAGAAACTGTAGGACGAGAAGTAACGGGAGTCATGCAAGTATTAACAGTCAGCAACAATTCCAGCCTGTGGTTCCCCTTTAATTACGAGGTCAACATTTGATAGAAGCATGTATCTTGTGATAAAGGAGTCGACATCAAAAGCCCGTTAGTGGGATTGGGGACCTGTCAAAGACGCAATTATAAGCTTTGTTTAGAAATACAAATTGGGGGGAAATACTTATATACGTTTTAATGAAAATTATCGTAATTACTTATTGAGCTTGATTATGCGCTGACCCCCCCCCCCCCCCCCCCGCCTTCTAGTTCCTTCCAAACAACTGAACTATTAGTTATTGTTAAAGATATGATTATCTGGAAATCTCCACGATCTTGTGATACATGTTTGTAACTCACGACATTAAATTGTTTATGTTTACTAACCTATATTAACGAAAGCTAAAGCTCGAAAATTTCACCAACATAAATGTGTTTTTTTCCAATATACACAGCGTTCTTCAAGTTTGAGAATGACGTAACAGACGACTCTGGCTTCACTTCTGACGTGAGCGTGAGCGGTTCTTTGACGTACGATGTGGGCAAATGCGGTCAGGCTGCGGTCTTCGACGGTCAGTCTGAAGTAACCGTGCAGTCCTTTAATGGATATGTCTGGGGAACGAATTTCAGCGTCAGCGTCTGGTTCAAGCGCACTGGCCCATCTGGCATAGGTTTCGAGGGGATCGTTACCAATGGATACTCTACTGGGAGCTGGTGGATAATGATCAATGGAGGACAACTTGACGGAAATGCGTACATGTATAACTGCTTGACCATCGCACCAAACGAAGACAATACGTGCCATTTCTTCCATTTAAATGGAAAGGGAGACGACTGGAACCATGCAGTGGTAACCTTTGATGGCAACCAAAAGATTGATTATCTGAATGGAGTTAAGTATACTACGGATGTTTGCTGCAACCGTGAGATTATCACTAAGCCAACGCCCGTGACCATTGGAAACGACGGTGATGGTAATCAAGTTTTTTACGGTCTGATCGATGAAGTGCGCATCTACAGTTACACCCTATCCGAGTCACAGGTCAATGACTTATACAATAACCCTTGTGATTAAAGAGGTTGATAAAGAGATTAAAGATATAATCAAGGGCAGATTTAATAATCCGCGCCAACCCCCTTCCCTAAAGCCCAACCCGGTTACTTGAACAGGGCCCTGATCGATGCAGAAAGAAATACAATAAACTGTAAGTAACAGTTAAATGTACGTCAGATAATGTGTTCTCAATGCGCAAATCTGATTGTAACTTACCATCGACTGTCTCTCTTTCTGCAACGAGGCTCATGTATATTGTCTATTAGCATAAGGAAGTGACGTTTGTCCTAAAATATAATTTATTGATAATGTGTTGAAGTGATCCATTAACTTGGTCAAATTCAATCTAAACCACTTGGAGCTTTGAAATGCACATTTCTCTTCTAGCATGTTGTCGGTGTTACCGTGAAAGAAAAATAATATGGGACTTTGATAAGTTTTTAGGTCTCCATTATTGAGGGGATATGTACATTATATGAATACAAATCGTTAACGGATTACTTTTATTGTAGCAAAAACAGTGGGCAGTAGGATATAGCAATTCTCTATGTTTAGCACCAGCTAAACATCGCTCTCTGTCTATGTTAATATCACATATCATTTTACACTGATAATGTATGAATTAGGTCGGAAAAGACATTATATGGACAGCACAGTTATAATAGTATAGTACAGTTTGATTGATCAATAACAAACTAACAGGTATAACTCAATGATGCTTGATAAAATAAAGTTGAATCAGTCTTTGAGTTTGTTTGCTTTTTTCAAACTACACACTTATTTTTGCAATACCTGACAAAAAAAACATTCCTCAAAGCGCCCTCTAAACTAAAAGTGTACTCTTCCTTCAAGTTATTTGATCACTTCGATATTTTTACTGTCAGATTATGTCGAAGTTTCGTTGTTAATTACTTTTTCTTCCGTTTTTCAAGACGAAGGTTGTCGGGTCGACTCCCGTTCCGGCACATGTGTCATTTAGCAAGACACCACGGGCGTATATACTTACGTAATACCTATTCATCAGGGGGGATGAATGAGTAGATCATCCCCCCGATTAATAGGTATCAATGACATATCTACGCCCGTGTTACCCTCATTAAATGCTCGCTACTCATGTGTATGTAAATTAGTTCCCGGTAGACAGGAGGAGCGCGTTTGTAAATAATGGTTGCACTTGTACAAACAAATGCTTGGAAATGCGCTAACAGGGTCAGAGCAAGGAATGTTTCTGTTCAGCCGATGACTGAAGTTTAAAAAAATAACTCTGCTAAATATGTTCTCAATCATATTTGATCATTAAAAATATGCGAATAAATTATAAGACACTGTATTTTTTCCACCCACTCATCCCTTTTTAAATATAATATCACAATAACCTGCTACATTATTTTGATCGATAATACTTTTTTGTAAATATTTGTTATGACATCATTTTTGTTTGTATAATTTGTGATATTGTTTGACATGCTTGATACTTAATGTTCATGTCAGAACTGTCGAAAACAGAAAAGTTAGTGTTAATAAGTCAAGCAAGTTCTACGCAGAGTTATTACATGGCAAGTTTTCGTTTATATTGACAAGTAGATATAATGTATGTTGATAAATTGTATAATAATTTCAGAAAAGTTATTTTTGAATATACGATAAATGTTTTGTCCACTAAAAGGGTATAAATTACTTATTAAATAATTATTTGTTTAATATACATTGCATCGAATCACAGAAAATCTAAGAATAATTAAAATAATGCATTTTTTTTTTTTAAAGGATGCTAATGATGATTAAAAAAAAATCAAAAGGAATGATCATCCTAAACAATGAAATGGAGCAACAAGTTATTTTGGTAAGACTTGACAAATTATAAATGGTCGTTTAGATAATGTAAAAGGGGTGCACTTTTGAAGTTGAAAATTGAATTTTGCGAGAATGGTTATATAATTAATGATACGAATATTGTACATAGATGTACTAAAAATTGCATTAATGTACGACTAACTTCGATACAATGTGAATACACAACCTATAGATAACATGGAAGTAAGATGGTTTAGAGAATAATCTCTCAATTTTTCTTTATTTTCGAAAACTTGTGGTTTTATTCAAAGGTGTGAATATGATATTTCGTCATTGTTTAGTCATTACAATTGTAAGTATTATTCATAATCGATAAGAGGGGCCTCTGAAATACGGTCAAACGTGTGCATAGAGACCATTAGAGACAACCAAGAAATGTAGCCAGTTTAGAGAGGCGTCTTTTATAGATTCAATTAAATTCACTTGTAGATGGTGTGAAATCTTAACTTGTGTAACTGATGTATGTGGTTGGATACACTCGTAGTTTATACATTTATTGATGAAATTAGATCTGAAGATATATCAATGTACAGTTTCTATACATTTGGCATGCCGCCTTCAAAGGTTTTACATATTGTATTCAATAATGTTTAAACTCTACATAATGTTGATTCATTTTGTCAATAGTCTTCTGTAACGAATGTGCAATTCAGTCTTTAGCTGCTAGTCATTTGAATTAATATATTATTTTTGAATTTTCTTTTAACTTAAAATTGAGTCGAACAAACGAACATACCCAACAAAAGAATTGTCTTATTTCAATATTGTTGTACATATCATAGATTGAATAATTGATTACAAATTAGAGACACTTATTGCCATGTTTGATATTGAAGTCGTCGTTGATGAAATAATGACTTTCTTGTGGTATTATTCAGAAGTGTAAAATAGTATGTGTTGCCATTGTGTAGGAATTACATGTATAATGTACTAATAGGTTCTCTCATACCTTCTTGTATTCGTATTACCAACATAAGCATGGAACAGGTTTGGGGTTTAATTGCTCTTTCGTAACTTAAAAGGATTATACGAATGAAGTGTTCGGAATGTTTTGATTATCCATAGGGAATGTATACCTGTGTACATAGTTACTGACATTTTAATTATTGTAACCATTGTTCATGATCCATCTGAGGGGCCTCTAAAATGCGGTCAAACCTGTGCATAGCGATCATTTGATGGAATACAAACAAATGGCCAATGTAGACAGGCATCTTTTATGTAACGCTGTCTAATTCATTTCGATTCATTTTTAGATGATCTGAAATATTATTGACGCACCCTTATTAGGTACATTCATGTAAATACATGTATATATCAAAGTATATTAATGTAGAGTTCGTATTTGGTAGACAATTTGCATGCTGACTCCAAAGGATATTTATTTTACTGTGTTCACTAATTGTTAAACTAAACAAAGTGTTGAGTCTAACAAACGTACTTACAAACAAAAACAAAATGTCACATTTCAATAGTGTTGTACGTATGGTCGTAGAACGAACATTCATTTCAAATTTCAGATATTTATTGAAAATAATTTCTTTTGTGGTATGATTCATACTTGTAAATATTAGTATGTCGTCAATGTGTAGTACTTATAATTTAAACTAGTGTTCATTATCCAAAAGAGGGACGTCTACAATACGGTCAAACCTGTGCATAGTGATCACTTGAGGGAATCAAGAGAAATGGCCAGTGTAGACAGGCGTCTTTTAAAAATAGGTTCTGTAACGTTGATTTGATCTGCCAAATTCAATTCGATTAAATGTTAGATGGTCTGAAATCTAAACTTGTAAAATGATGTATGTGTTTATATTTTATTGACACACTCTTATTAGTTACATTCATGTAAATATATATATATAGAAAATATGTTAATGTACAGTTCGTATTATTTTAATATACAAATTAGTTGCAAGCTTACTCCAAAGGAAACATGTGTTACTGTGTTCACTAATGTTTAAACTCTACAAAGTGATGAGTCTAACAAACGTACTTACAAAAAAAAAACTGTCATATTTCAATAGTGTTGTACATATCGTCGCTGATACGTGTAAATGTTATTATGTCGTCAATGTGCAGAAGTTATAATTGAAACTAGTGTTTATAATCGATAAAAGGGACCTCTAAAATACGGTCAAACCTGTGCGTAGGGATCATTTGAGGGAATCAAGAAAAGTGGCTAATTAAGACAGGCATCTTTTATTAAATGTTTATTTTTAAAAGCTTATTCATACACGGCTTGGAATATTAAGACAGGTTTGACTGTACATTTTGGTTCACTAAGGTGTCTTGTATATTTAGTGCATTTCTATACGTCATTTAATATGTTTTGTAGCTTGCAGTATGGCCTGTAATTCAAAATAAT
>JBAMJV010004003.1:0-72500 GCA_037951105.1 Echinarachnius parma | reverse complement strand
AATTAAAATGAGAATTTATGATGAATACAATATACAATGAAAATTACTAATAGTCATTCCTACATAAAAATGTCACGATCAATACTAGACAATAATGTTATGATATGAATTTCTAGTAAAGAAGGCACAACCTATGTACAATAATTTAGTTTGCGAAATTAGACTATTGATCAAATTACGACTACTCTGTTACGAACCTGCGATTTAACGGAAACTTAACGATTTATAGTTGTTTTTATATCAAATAGACCTACATAAAATGTAAAGTTCAATAATAGACCATAATGCTATGATTTTTGTTTTCAGTTAAGAATGGACAATTTATTTACAAACATTTAGTTTGCGAAGTAAGAATATTGAGATAAATCACTTCAAATCTGTTTAAGTATGAACCTGCAGTTCAACATAAATTTACGACTGGAAACACGTGCAATGAGACTGATTAGTCAGTAATTATACAGTCGTACGTACAATACTACGAGCACAAATGTATAATAATGTTATGATAGTTTGTAAGTTTAGAAGGCACAACGTATATGCAACAATTTAGTTTGTGAACTGTGAAGTACACGTATCGAGTTAAATTATTTCAAATTTGTTTGTACCTGCAATTCAACGGAAACGCTACGATTAATAGCGTATGCAATGATAATTATTAGTTATTTAATAAACCTTCGTAAATGACAAGTTTAATAATAAACTATAATGCTATGGCACACCTTATTTACTATAATCAAGTTTGATAAGTGATCATTTTGACTTATATAGCGCTACAAATCCGTACAAAACTTTGAGGTCCAAACGAAACTTTACGATGACTTAAATATGCAATATGAACTATTACTACAAACAATACAACGATCAACACTAGACAATTATGCCAGACAGGCCTTCATAAATGAGGGAAACAGGACTACATCCGTATGAACTAACACTTGGCTTAAAAGACCTTAATTGTTGGTATAGTGGAAGGCAATTTTAAATACCTTTATTTCATACGTTAAAACGCGATCGAATTGTGATAATTTCACTTATTGCCCATTGCAGGTTCTAGGCTTAGGAAAACGTGTACAAATGCAGATCAGGGGCAGCCATCCTGGATATCAGAGTGTCGGGAAACGGGATCTACTAGTAGAGTCCATTCATCCCAAGATATACAAGAACACACACATTGGTTACAAAGAAGTTATTCGATTCTATCTCTGCAAAATAAGACCTTAAATCAAAATTACGTTAAATTCACATTTTCTTTTACTTTGGAGAGGAACAAGTTTCTTTGTCCTACTTTGTACACATGCCAATTGGAATCTGAAAATGGAAAGTTCAATCTTTTTTATTTTGATCTTGTACGTTTGCCCTACATTTTGAAATTCTTGATAGCTACGTAGCTTATTGATGTACTAGAATCGTTGACTCAATTTGTATGAAAAGTGGATTTAACGCCTTTTGGAACTGAGCTGTACAAATATATGTTGATCAACCATACCGTGTTAATTTAATTGATTGTTTGTTTACTTGATATTATCAACGATTGTGTACATTATCATATTACTCTTAAACAATTAAACAATCAATACGAGAACAACTTGTACGATCGTTGAAGGCAGCATGACAATTGTGTGACAAAAATGTATACATTTATATTAACTATTTTAATAGAAAATATGTGCAATACATACAATAAGGTTGATGAAACTTGTATGATTTGAACTTTATATATAATAGTATGTACAACTTGCATGAATTAGAACTTTAATTACAAATGTAGCAACTACAATATTGCATATGTATAATACAATCATGATAATGAAATTGCAATCCTCCTAACTATGAAATATTATTTACAATTAGATTTGTTTCAACGGTAAATTACAACTATACAACATTTATTCGATTAAATTCAGTGTGTTTCCACTCATACGAAAATAACAAACACATACTACCGGACATGAATAACAAATGCTTGATTGATCATTGGTTAAGTACATGTAGAACTATACAACAGTCATACATAGTACACGTACGGTACATTACTTGCAACACAAGCATGATAGAAACAGAAGCAAGTATTTGTACGCTATCAGTATTTACCACATTTGTTTGTGCCAGGTTACTAAAAGCTTCTGACTAGCATGGGCACTAGAAAAGGTATCTGGTAAAAACCACCTTCAATAGGGTATTATGGCTTAGTGGTTATAATACCCATAATGGTAATCAGGAGGTCTAGGGTTCGATTATTTTAACGTAATTTTCTGATCCAATCATATCCAGTAGATATATTGGTATATGGTATAATCATAAAGTATTTATGTATTTATTTATTTATTTATTTATTTATTCCTGCATGTCTCATAGTAAACAAGTTCGTACATACAAATAAACCGTCATAACATCGAAATAGAAACACACAGAGGTCGGCAATATAAGCTAGAAGCTTAAGTGATGCCATACCTAAGATATCACAAGTTTGACATATTCTAAAAACATAGATAAACATAAATTAATACATACAAGAAAAAAAGTAATAAAAAGCAAATATGAAACATTATTTACAAGTAAAGAGAAAGATGATAGTTAAGTCTCTACAGTATGTTCGAGAGCAGGAAGAAATGTAGCAGGCATGATAGAAAGGTACAGCACATACTGGAAGAGAAATACGGGAAACAGAGAGAGAAAAGAAAAAGTGGGGGAGAGCTGAGAGAGGGGGCGACAGGTGCATTGAAGATGCCTAAATGTAATTACTTAACAGTGTCAGTGACATGTTATGCCGAATTACGCATACAAATTTGTATATAGAATACTACAATACATGTTATCGTAGGAATTAACAAACCAACTGATTGAACAAAATATCTTACACAAATATGTTTGCAATGAGCATGCGTTTGACTGCATTTTTAAAAGAGTAAATTGTAGGCAAATTACGTGTTTCAATTAACAAAGAATTCCAAACGTCTGGACCAGTATGTCTCACTGATTTATGTGCCAGTACTGTACGTGGATTAAACAAATGCAAGTTTGCTGCTTGTCTTGTCGAATAAGAGTGAATTGCATTGTTTCTCAAAAACATAGAAATAAACGACGCAGGCAAAATGCTATTATTATAACGATACATGAATAAAGAGGTTTGAAGAAAATTAATTTCACCGACTTTAAGACATTTAAATCTAACAAACAACGGATCGGTGTGCTCACGATAGCCAACTCCAGCACAAATTCTTAAAGCCTTTTTCTGTAACAAGTGAATGTCATCTGTTATACTCTTTGACACAGCCCACAGAATATTACAATACGAAATATAAGGCAAAATCAAGGAGTTATAAATCATTAATAATATTCTGTCAGACACAAGATATCTTACTCTATATAAAATCCCAATACTCCGAGAAATTGGAGTCATTATACTATTCCGGTGGTCATCCCAGTCTAGCTTCTCATTAATATGAACACCAAGGAACTTGGTACATGTTTTTCTCTCCAATACAACACCATTCAATCTAACAACCAATTGTTGCTCATTACAAATCTTTCTTCCTTTAAAATGAAGAAAGATTTGTAATGAGCAACAATTGGTTGTTAGATTGAATGGTGTTGTATTGATTGTATGAAGTGTTTCAATCTAATACAATTTATCAGGGAGAAAAAGAAGTTTGGCTCCGTCAGAAATCGAACCCGAACCAGAATTGCTACAGATAGCTCTAACGATTAAAGCTACACTTAAGTATTGGTACTTCCTGAAATGCCCCTTGACACTAAATTGGTTGGTTTCAATTCCATTTGAAAGTTAATTCAATGAAACATGCAAAATGAGACTCATTCCTTTCAAATGGACTCATAGTTGTACAATTTGATTTCAAAATATTGTATTGATATATTGTCTGACGAGGCGATATCTTGACTAGTAAATAAATACAGAAAATGCTTGTACACTTTTTTTCCAAAAAAATATATTTA
The DNA here is from genome assembly GCA_037951105.1 of Echinarachnius parma. Classification (NCBI taxonomy): domain Eukaryota; kingdom Metazoa; phylum Echinodermata; class Echinoidea; order Clypeasteroida; family Echinarachniidae; genus Echinarachnius; species Echinarachnius parma. The sequence goes on along the minus strand of JBAMJV010004003.1, from coordinate 68,546 downwards.
AACGATTAGTCTGTACTATAATGGTGCAGGTTTTGAACTTTTAGTTACTAAAACTCAGTTTGACAAAACTCAACTATCCCTTTAAGCATCCAAATGAAAGTCCATTGGTGGTCGTACTTCCATTAAATGTTCAATGCTTGTGCTATAGTCATTATAATTATTATCAGTTATTATTATTGGATCAGTCAAAGTGATATTTTTTTTACAACCTAAATTTAAAAAAAGAGTAAGCTGAACTTGTTGAATGATGTATAAAGTATCAAATTATTGTAAATACTATGGCAACAATTAAAATGCTTGATACTGATTGGCGTTATTACACAAATTTGAAAATTGTTACGGAATAGGCCCCAGAAATCAATGAAAAACTGGACATTCATGAAGAAGAATTTGGCCTGGCCGGAAACCGAGCATATGACCCGCGAAATGCTTTATTGGTGTTAAAACCACTGATTAACGAGGCACTATCATTGATACTTATTATCCAAGTACTGTTTTCCGATAATATTGAATCAATTACTCATTTCTTGTTTTTTTCTTTGATCATGAAATAAAGTTAATTGCATTTAACCAATGCCCAATACTGTTGCCATGGTTACTGGTGACTGTAGGCTGCCATTTTGTGACGTTGCACACCAGGGGTGTCGATCCTGGGGGGGCAGGGGGGGCGGTCGCCCCCCCAATGAAAATATTGGGGGGCGAACATATCATTTCGCCCCCCCAATAATTCCGAAAATGAGGAAGAAAAAAATCGAGTGATATAATGCCAAAGAGGGGAAAGACACATTTATCAATAATTAATCTTCAAAATAGCCGTTTTTTTAGTTTGAAAAGGACTGTAAATCTCTTTTTTCGCCGCGCGCTTTGCGCGCATACAGTTTCTCATATTGCAAGTTTCATTTGGGTTGCGGGAACTCACCTTTTGAAATGTGTTGCGCAGCGTAATTTCTCAAACGCACACCTCAAACGAAGTTTATTAAACCCTCATCTATAGATAGCACACCGTCACAGAAAATAAAATAATCTCGGTACATATGCGCTGAACGCAAATCAAATTGGAATATCATGTCCCCCCACATTTGAAAAAGGAGCAGATTGTCCCCCTCCCTTTGTCATTATGTATGTTTGATTCCATACCTATATACTTCATATTACGTGCAATTTCTGTGTCAGGTGTGCACCAAATCGCACAATTTCACGCCCAAAAATACAAAAGCTCCCACGCTCGGTCGCTTCGCTTCCTCGCAATGTCTCCCCTACACTTTTGAGAAATTGTTGACGCCCTTGCTTATATAGTTTCATGGGAGCCCAAATGCCCTAGACTATATCGATGGCTCTATAGTATACATTATCACGTGGATCCATCTCAGGCAAGGCTCAGTCTTTTCCTCGCTATGCCCTTTAAAAATACGTTATGAGTAGGTTCACTATTTTATACAATTTTAACACCCATGCTAGGAGCAAATGTCTGAAATCTAAAAGCTTCCGGGGGCTCCGCCCCCTGGACCCCCATTATTGTCCCCAAATGTGGGTGCCCCCCAAAGTCAGGTCTTCGAGCCATCAAGACACTTTCAATGAGCGCATAATAAAACTTCCGGGCATGCCAATGTGGGGCTTTTAGCTCTCCCAGTGGTCACTCTGGAAATTTTTTCAAATTTCGCCCCCCCAATCTCAAAAACGGATCGACACCCCTGTTGCACACGGACAAAACGGCGTTGTTACGTAACCCACTTGTGGTGATTTCATGTGCAGTGTCCATTGAACGCGGACTGTTACAGAACACGGCAACTTCGCGTGGACAGATACAGCAGTGTAGAAAGTGGTTTCAAAACATGAGTGATACTCATTAGAAAACGAACGACTATAAGTTATGTAGCAGTCACACCGCCAAACCGAATCCAAACCGACACGAGACCGAATAATTCGGGGACGTTTCGGGGACGTTCGGGGTCCTAGCGGTTTGGTGTCGGAGTGGTATCGGAATGGTCGGTCTCTTTTGTTGTGACTGCTAACCCCAGTTCGGGGTCGTGTCGGTGCCCGATAAAGTGGAAGTTCGGTCTGGTTTCGGTTTGGATTCGGTTTGGCGGTGTGACTGCTACATTAAAGAAGATGTTTTCCTTCATGCAGTAAGCAAAATCTCCAGCATTTATAAGGAGTTATTTATGTCATTGACTTAACACTGGTTCGGATACGGTAAAGCATCGCCTTAAACGTCTTCAAGGGCATAATGGGGATGGGGTATATTGCGGGGGAGGGGGTGGAGGTAGGATCAGTCGGGTAACCCTCCCCCCCCCCCCCCTCCCACCCCCCAACCCCCCCCCCCCCCCCCCCCACCCTTCCCGTGGTTAGGTCATTAACCTATGTATTAACTATCGTGCCCTAATTATAAGGTTTTGTTGAGAACAAGTGTGGCAGGGCGGGAAATAATCTAGCCGTAATGTGACACCTGTTTGAGACCAATTGTCGGTTTTGATTCCATTCTGCACCTGCATGTGAATCGGATACCACAATCAATATGCGCTTAAAAAAATACGTCTGGCACAAGGCAAGGGGTTGGGGAAATGTTATATTAATACTAAGCTCGCTTTAAGAACAACGGTCACCATGGAACAGGTTATAAGCTTGGGAGTCGGACAACGTTTGATCGTACATACGCAGTTCATCGATCAGGCCGACGAAGTGGGAGTCTCTCCCGGCGCCAGTATTAACACCGTTTTGCCCAATGGTGACAGGTGTATCCCGAGGAAGGATCTCGCGGTTGCAGCAGTCGTCCGTTGTCTGTACCTTCTCTCCATTCAAATAATCAACCTTATACCTGCCGTCGAAGGTTGTAACCACGTGGTTCCATTCGGCAACGGTCCCGGTCCCTGTGTCACTTAGATCGTGTTGAAGGCAGGACGGATGTTTGCTGGAAGATGGATCTGACAAGGACAAGCAGGTCTCCGCCGTTCCTTCAGACGCTCGGAGCCCAATCTTCCAGCTTTCACCAGTTTTGTCTCCATTGGTGACGATCACCCGGGTACATGGACTAGTGCGCTTGAACCAAACGCTCACACTGAAACTCGTTCCCCAGGAGTATCCTGAAAAGGACTGGACGGTTACCTTAGAACTACCGTCGAAGACCGCAGCCTGACCGCACTTTCCAGTATCGTACGACAAAGAACCGGTGATGCTCACATCCGAGTTAACAGCGTAGCCGGAGCTGTCTGTGACGTCATTCTCGAACTTGAAGATGGCTGTGAACATTGTACTGAAAAGTGTTTTTGCATTAATTTGCGGATGTTTTGCAGTTATAATATTCATATGGTTCGTAAACTGGAATACTGTTGATTTATTCAAGCCAACAAAACACAGTTAAAGGGATCTAGTAACATTCTCCAGATCTACAAATAACTTAGACCCCGTTTACAGTGAAAAAAAGGCCGGGCCGAGACGCGTCTCGGCCTGGCCTTTTCTTCACTGTAAACGCTCAAAAAGCCAAATGCGGGGCCAAAAGTGGCCGCGCATTTGGCCCTGCTCTGGAGGTAGTCTCGGCCGCGGCCGAGACGCGTCTCGGCCCCGCTTTTTCTCACTATAAACGCACGCAAGGCCAAATGCGGTACCAAATTGGGAAAACAATTCATTGCAAATAACGCGCCTTTGTTCTGTGACCCCGGCGTGCCTCCAAAATACTGGTTTGTTTACTGTGTTTGTTTACATGCAGAGCGCCACTACGACAAGATATTGAATGGGCGGCCAGGCCCCGCCACTGTAAACGCACCAAAATTGGGGGGCCGAGTACCGCAATTTAAGCAGGGCCGAGACGCGTCTCGGCCCGGCCCTGCACTGTAAACGGGGTCCTAGAACTCTAGTGGTTCTCTCAACCTTGTGGTATTCGTATTACCAATGAAGCATGGATCAGTTGTCTTTTTTCTTCTTTTTTCCCGTTAGTTAAGAAAGTACGTACGATTGACGTGTTCGGATTTTTGGTTATCCACCGCAAAGTAAAAACTTACATGTTTGTTATATAACCTGTTATGATAGTTGATATATTGTATCTGTTGACGTTTTATTTATGAAGATTGTAAATAAACTTGAACTAAAAAAAAGAAAAACAGTGCACGTGCCGGAAAGAAATATTTCGCCAGATCCGTTATCCAATTTCGGACGTCAATGTCCTTACTTAGCATGCTATAGAGACGACAGTGACCTTGTGAATCACTTGAAGCCAGACTCGAGACTACCGATGGCCCAGTTTCACATTTTGTGGAGCGGAATTATTTTATTCGGAGTGGGTTTCGAAAAGTTACATTAATACAGTCTATTGTTGCATGTTATTTTTGTTAGTTCCCAAATGGTACTACAACTATATATCGTGTACCTCCATAGTATTCTTTAAGTTCATGATTGATGTTATGTTATTTGTGTTGTAATTTAGAATTAACAAAACAATAACACTCTCTTACCTAATGGACGTATCCCTTGTGACGTTGGCAGCGAAGGTGAAGTCGAAGTCAGAAAGGTAGACTCAGGACTCGTGATAATACCCGTCGTTGTTCCTGAGGTCGGATCGGAGAACGAGGTTGCAGCAACGGATTTCGGCGACGAGCTGGGGACTCTAGTCGACGGTTTGGTGGTTCCTCTTGTAGCTTGCATTGTAGCTCCGTCTGAAAACGAAATTTAAGAATGAAGAATGAAGGGCGGGAAAACATGTCCTCAATCATTTGAAAACGGACAATTATAATAAACATACGGGTAAAACGTCTAAGGAAAAAAGATAAAGAAACAAAAAGAGCATGCCTCGAATCAATCAGACCATGTTTCTTCACTGTATACAATATATTCAAAATCCTAGGCTTGTACCAACTAAAACAAACAAATGTATTCTGCATATGTTATACTGCCACCAAATAAATTATGTTTTTGGTGTTGTTACGTGTCGTCTTACCCGTAGTGCTCGCCTTCAGTGACGATGACAACGTTGACATCGGTGACGTCGAAGTCGGGAATGTAGACTCGGGGCTAGTAGGAATACTCATCTTTCTTTTCGAGGTCGGATCGGGCGGCGATGCTAAGGCGGATGTTGATGTCTCCATGGTTGTCGGTGTCGAGTGAATCACTCCAGGTAACGGTTTAGCACTGCTTGTAGCTTGCTCTGTAGCTTCCTCTAAAACCGAAACAGAATAAAAAATAATTAATATCAGGAAGTTATAATGCATTCAATTTTGTAATCAGACCTAGATAGCAGGAACGTTGCCACTAGTACGGAATAGAGACAAAGGCGGAATAAAGAATAGCAAGACGAGACATGCTTTTATCGTAGTATGCTGTAGATTTAGTTTGTCTCGCGATGGACGGCACAGTTTTAAACGTTTCTTATTCCTTCTAAATGTCAGTGTCTGCCACCTAATATATATTACGTTCTCTTTTTCTTTTGACTTACCCGTAGAACGTGTCTTAGGTGGCGATGGCACCGTTGTCATTCGCAACATCGAAGTTGGGAGTGTAGACTCGGGACTAGTAGAAATACCCATCGCTGTTTCAGAGGTCGGATCGGGCGGCGATGCTGAGGCGGATGTTGATGTCTCCATGGTTGTCGGGGTCGAGTGAACCACTCCAGGTGATGGTTTAGCACTGCTTGTAGCTTGCTCTGAAGCTTCCTCTAAAACCGAAACAGAATCAAAAATTGGAATAGGTTACTGCATTAATATTTTATTCAGACTACGACAACATAAATATTGCCACTAAAACGGAATGTAGACACTGGCGGGAGATATAACCAAGCTAGACGAGATATAGTTTTATCGCATCATGAACATTTCGTATGTCTCATAATGCATGGTGAATTTGGTAAATTGTCTAACAAACCGTTTCTCAGCGTAACACAGTGAAGCCATATTTTTGTATGTATGTGGTCACGGGTACATAGCGCTCCAGAGAACCCTAATTTGATGTATTTGATGTCAGATATGATGGTCGTTCGGCAGCAGCTATGCAGTAACCATGCTCTCAATGATTGCAAAATAGTTGTTTGCATTCAGTACGCGGGACAACTCCTCGTTCCAAATCCCGAGTAGAGCTTGAGAAGAAAGTGAGTTCTGAGGTAGTATGTAATCACTGAATACATATCACGTCAAGAGGAAGGAAAAGAAGAAGACGAAGAAGAAGAAGAAGAAGAAGAAGAAGAAGAAGAAGAAGAAGAAGAGGAAGCTGAGGAAGAAGAAGAAGAAGAGGAAGAAAGCGAAGGAGAAGGAGAAGGAGAAGAAGAAGAAGAAGAAGAAGAAGAAGAAGAAGAAGAAGAAGAAGAAGAAGAAGAAGAAGAAGAAGAAGAAGAAGAAGAAGAAGAAGAAGAAGAAGAAGAAGAAGAAGAAGAAGAAGAAGAAGAAGAAGAAGAAGAAGAAGAAGAAGAAGAAGAAGAAGAAGGGGAAGAAGAAGAAGCAGAAGATAATGATGAAGATGGAGAAAATCAAATAATGTGTGTTACCTTCTTCGCAGTTGAGTCCGGTAGTCCCTGGTGGACAGTGGCATTTGTAGGATGTCATAGTCTCCTCGCACAGTCCGCTGTTGCACGGGTTACCGTTGCAGTCTGAAAGTGGTACAGTACATCACATATATCTCAGTGACATTGGTTATAACTCAATAACTTCCTTGCCAATATGGTTAAACATTCGATTCAATATCATTCGATTAAGTACTAATAACATTAATCATGTTCAATGCAGAAGCTTCGAGATGATCTGTATCATCTGGGCGCTTGAATTGACTTTCATTCACCAGTATCAATAACTATAGAAATAAAGTAATCTTCACTTCTACCTTGAGGCATTTCGAGTCGGTTGTGGGAAGGGGTTATGGTATCAGTAGAAGTAGGATAAAGACTTGCCCGTATTCTGGACAGGACTGCGCCATAGTAAGTTATACAACAAACACTACAGTAAGCTTATACCTGGAATTCGACACATTCGGAAACCCGGAGGGATGCCTAGTCGGCTGCGTCGGCCGCAAGTCCCCATTGGCAAAGGATTCGATGGAATCAGCTTTGGAATAGTCTTCAGCATATGGCTCCCAGTTGCTAGGTTACCGACTTTAACCGGTCTGCACGGTCGCATGGGTAGAGTGTAGTTAAGCCCGTAGTCATTTTCACAGTTCGAACTTTCCACGTGGTCAGGTGCTTCACGGATAAATCAGATTTAGAAGATATTGTAAGATATTATACAATATTTGCTATTATAACATAAATTATATTAGGCGTTAAAGGGATGCCTGTTAAGTGTCTTACCCCAACAACATTACTTGGAGCTTCCTCGTTTCTCTTCTATCATGTTGTTTAGCTTATGGTAAGAGAAGAATAAAATAGGGTTATATTTTTTCAAATGCCCCTTTAGTATGACGATATATATCATTGAGCTCAAGAGCGTTATAGAACGGTCATAAACCTCATAAACGTCATACAGTAATTTGTTGTAAAAGCTGACGCATATTTTCCTTTTTTTAACCAGGAAAGCAGAGGGTTTTTTTCAATGAAACATTCACACATCATTCGGACATATTTCACAATAATTTTGGTACAGGATTGAAGTCTCAAATGTCATTTCGGGCAATATCTGACACTTTACAGGTGCACCTTTAACAGACCGGCATTATAGGAAATCTAGTAACATTGCCGGTAAAATCACTTTCAAGTATTTTTCATATCATGTATATATATATATTTAAAATATGTTCTCCTTCAAAACGATTACTTTTAGTCAAGTTGCATAATCATTAACTGACAATTAATTAATTTACTAATGCATTCATGTGGATGTGGTGTGGCAACATTGGTAGAGCGCGCGCTTTCCAATCGTGAGATCCCGGGTTCGAACCCTGCCCACCGCGTTTGTCCTTCGGCAAGACAATTTATCCACTATTGCTGCTCTCTACCCAGGTGTATAAATGGGTACCTGGTCTGGTGAAAATTAGCTTGGTGCACCTATATGGTTGCCCGCCGCTAGTATGCTCCCCGGGGAGTTGAGAATGTGTACAAGATAATTGTACGGGTCTGAACTGTACCAAATGACCAGGGATAATAATAAGCGCTTAGAGGCTGTTCTGCATTAGGCGCTATATAAGTGCGTTATTATTATTTATTATTATGTTTGATTCATTATAAGAACCTAATCATAACTTACACAATTTGAAACTAGGGCCCAATACTTAATGTCATGAACATTATAAATGTTTACTCTCACCATGCAAAGTATGTCGATAGTCTACCATCATTAATAACAATATGGGACATGTGATTGGCGTAATGTGCACATGTATCATATCAACCCGAATTGAAGGCAGTCCATACTAAGTGTTACATTCAAAATAAAATATAATATACTGAATAGAATTGGTATATATAGAATATAGAATTGGTCAACAAAATATTTACCAATCATGAGTAGATAGACGCCAAGATATACCGTAGCAATGGTCCCCAAGTAGAAGGCCATGATCTGTAATATAGGAGAAAGAAATATTATACAAAAAGTATTGATAATGATAGCAATATCGATACAAAATATATAATAGTGACAATTCATAACAATAATGATAACAATGCATTGTTGGTTTCGGGGCAGTTTTATAGCAGCTTCATTTGTGCAATGAGGATGTGAAGTGGCGGATTATTCCAAAGGGTTGATGTGAAGACAGAGAAGTATTTTTCAAATCTACAATGGGCACGTTATTTTCTTACGGAAATGTATGGGTCATGCAATATCAATACATTAATGAATAAATAAAGGAAGGAATGAATGAATTAACTAATTTATTAATAACTTTATTACCAATATGTTGAAAGATAACAAGTTAACACTCATACGTAATACATTTTAACAAACAAGCAAAGTGGTAAAAGAACTCTTGGGAAATAGCAACTATTGCTAATGGGGCGAAGGACCTGTTGTACATTGATAGAATTATAATATATCAACATTTGTATTAGGCAAGAAACAATGATTTAATAAACATGCTATGTCAAGTATCTAACATAGTTTGTGGGCATTCACTCAATAATACAATTTACATGAAACTTGTTAAATTGTATAAATCATACAAACAAAATATTATGTAAAGGGTGGTGTTGTTCAAGTCTTCTTCTCTCAAAGGCAAATTATTCAAAATGTTTTATCCCTGAAAAAAGATTGAGTTTGTTCCATGCTCTGTTCTCATTTTAAGCATGACCAAAGTATTCCTCTTTTTTTCAAATAAAAATATGATATTCAAACATTGAGTGGGGTGAGTCATGTCTATGATCGAATCATCTAAAAAAAACAGTAGTTTTTCCTAACAATTAATACAACGTTAACGCATCTTATATACCTAATGAATACAACAATGGAGAGGATGAGGCCATATTATTATCATAGGTTATTGCTCTCATAGCGACTTTAGGGGAAAACATTATCATGTGCGCCCTTTCCAGCCAGTTGATGAATGTGACTGAATGAGCGAATAATGTAACAATATGATGACTTGTTTTATCAAAGTATCTTAGTCTGTTCAAAATATTTACGTTCCTACGAAGTACAGAGCATAGATTACTTAAATGATCATTCCATGTCAAATGCCTATCAATGTATATTCCTAATATAAAATATGTTCCTATATCTTCCTATTTAAAATCTATTAAAATAAATATATAATACATCATTTAAAAAAATAATATTATGTAAAGGGTGGCGTTTTTCAAGTCTTCTTCCTCCCAAAGGCATACTTTTCCAAATGGTTGATCCCTGAAAAGAGATTGAATTTGTGTCATGCTCTGTTCTCATTTTAAGCATGACCAAACTATTCAACTTTTCAAATAAAAACATCATATTAAATAATGGAGTGTGGTGAGTGCCTATGATCAAATCGTCTAAAAGAATTAGTAGTTATACAACGTTAGCATAATGTATGGTATATGCATAATGAATTAAACAATGGAGAGGTTGAGGCCATTCTATTATCAAAAGTATCTCAATTCTATTATTCTTTAGTTGTTATCATGGGCGCACTTTCCATAACTTCAAGGCCGTTATATAAATTTCACTGAATAAACAAATAATGTAATGTAATGTAGCACTTGTCAAACAGTTGCTAGATCACTTTAAAGGGATAGTTGAGTTCTGGTAAAGCGAGTACAGTATTGGTCAAACTGAATTCTAGTAACCAAAACTTGCACAATTACATTACAAACTAATAGTTATAACTCCACCATGCTTGAAAGGAATAAAACATTACAAATGTCTAAGCAAAAAGCCGGTTATCATTCAAAAAGAGCCGTTAAAATTCAAAAGGGCGCTCTCTAAACACTCATCGGTTTCAACCATTTTCAATAAAACATTGTTCATGTAATGTTTTGTTGAAATAGTATTTGGATAGAGAGATAATCAACAACTATTTAAAAACCTCTTTTGTAAATTTTTTAATAGAGGAAGCATTTTTTTTATTTTGTTAACGGCTGGTTCACGATTATCGAATATTGTGGGGCCCCACAATTATTACAAATTGTTATGTTTATGGATATTTCAGCCATTTCTAAACCGATTTTGATCAAATAAAGTTTATTCTGTCATTAAAATGGTATGCTCGTTCGAATTTGACACTCGGTTTTTCAATATCTCACAACAAATTCTTTTGTGTAGTGCCCTCTATACCAAAACTCAACTATCCCTTTTAACAAATTTACCCAAATCCATCGAATTTCATAAAACGACCAATTTCTACATCGAATTTCGTATAATTTCATTACATTTCGTCCAATTTCACCCAGTTTCCTCGAATTTAATTCAAATTCATTATAACATTTAATCTTATTTCCTCCTTGTTGTTTATTCCGATTTCATAAACTTTCATTTAAAGCTACCCTATTTCATAATATGATAACATAACTCATTTAATTTCCTATCATTTTATACAATTTGGTATTTTTTTTCATTATACTTTATACAATTACGTCAAATGTCACTTCATTTCTTGAAATCTTATATAACTTCATTAAATGTAATCATATTTCATAAAATACCATTTAATTTCAAATGGGTTCATTCAACTTTATCAAAATTCCTCACATCTTATCATCGGTTCAGATCGGTTCAGAAATGGATCAAAATATCAATAGATATATCAGATCTTAAAGAATTTGGGCCCCAGATTTATTCGATGTTTTTTTTTTAATTCAAAAAATGGTTACACTTTTTCAAAATTGTTCAAAAAGTTTGTTTTGTTAATAGTTGTTGATGATCTCTGTATTTAAAGGGATAGTTGAGTTCTGGTAGAGAGAGTACAGTTTTAGTCAAACTGAATTTTAGTAACCAAAACATGCACCATTACATTACAAACTAATAATTATAACTCCATCATGCTCAAAAGGAATACAACAATTACAAACGACTAAGTAAAAAGCCTGTTATCTTTCAAAAAGAGCTGTTTAAAAAGAGGGCGCTTTAAAAAAATGCATTTGTTTAAACCAATTTAAATAACATATTGTGCATGTGCTGTTTTGTTTAAATAGTGATTAGATAGAGAGATAATCAACAACTATCTAAAAACCCCTTTTGAACATTTTTGAAAAGAGAAAGCATTTTAAAACGAATTTCTACGGCTGGTTCAAAATTCTCTAATAAACCTGGGGCCCCAGCTTTATTACAAATTGTTATATTTATGGATATTTCAGCCGCCTCTGAACCGATTTTGATCAAACAAAGATGATTTTATTATTTAAATATTATGCTCTTTCAAATTTTACACTCAGTTTTTCATTACCTCACACAAAAATAAGTAGTCTAGCGCCCTCTCTACCAAAACTCAACTATCCCTTTAATCATTATTTCAACAAAACATCACATGCCTAATTTTGTATGAAAAATGGTTGAAACCAATGCTTTTTTAGAGAACTATCTTTTGTGTTTTAATGGCTCTTTTTGAATGATAAAAGGCTTTTTACTTAGTCGTGTGTAATTTTGTATACCTCTCGAGCATGGTGGAGTTATAACTATTAGTTTGTAATGTAATTGTGCAGGTTTTGATTACTAAAGTTCAGACTTACCAAAACTGTACTACCTCTTTAAGTGCCCGTTAAAAAATGTCCTGACGAACGATTGTATATAATTATCACAGGTTTTGGAACATATTGCCACATGGCAAAACTTATCTCAGGATTTCCGCAAAACGTTACCACATGATTACCACACAACATTACCACATGATTACCACACAACCTTACCACATGATTACCACACAACGTTACCACATGATTACCACACAACCATACCACATGATTACCACACAACGTTACCACATGATTACCACATACTTACCACACAACGTTACCACATGATTACCACACAACATTACCACATGATGACCACACAACGTTACCGCATGATTACCACACAACGTTACCACATACTTACCACACAACGTTACCACATAAATACCACACAACGTTACTACATGATTACCACATAACGTTACCACATGATTATCACACAACATTACCACATTATAACCACACAACCTTACCACATGACTACCACACAACGTTACCGCATGATTACCACACAACGTTACCACATACTTACCACACAACGTTACCACATGATTACCACACAACGTTACCACATGATTACTACACAACGTTACCACATGATTACCACACAACGTTACCATATAATTACCACACAACGTTACCACATGATTACCACACAACGGTACCACATGATTACCACACAACCTTACCACATGATTACCACACAACCTTACCACATGATGACCACACAACGTTGTCACATGATTACCACACAACGTTACCACATAATTACCACACAACGTTACCACATGATTACCACACAACGTTACACATAAATACTACACAACGTTACCACATAATTACCACACAACGCTACCCCATGATGACCACACAACGTTGTCACATGATTACCTAAACAGCGTTACCATATGATTACCACACAACGGTACCACATAATTACGGCACAAATTAACCACATGATTACCGCACAACGTAATCACACAACGGGACCACTTGCTGTGGTAACGCCATAACGTTACCACATTACTCAACCATACATAGGACATACAAATAACGTCAAATAACACACATATTTTAAAAGCGAAAGGATTCACAATAAATCGAGTATGTAATTTATCCTTCAATTTGAACCTGTGCAGAAGGATAACATCAATTATAAAAATATGAATATCATAGACATGAAATATAAATACTGCTTTTATTTTGTTGAGAACTTAATGTTACCAAAGTCGTACATTTGCATCAAATTATATTAATATGTCACGTGCCGTCGTAATACTCACCGTTATAATGTTCTTGTCTCTTTTTACTCGTAAAGTAATGTTGTTATGGTTATTATCTGCTCAAAATTTGGATATCATGAGCGAACCTCAAAATTCGTATACAAATAATTTGACTATTATGAGGATTGCGATATGGTAAAACACAACAAGTTGGAGCACAAGCACACCTCTGCTGCCTTCATGATCATGCGCGGATGTAATGGAACAACTGTATTGTTTTGCTTGTTGATACGTCATACGTCGCGTTTTGACCAGCACTCGGTACGCCGAATGACAGCAACGACTGAAGAAAGAATATAGAAAGGGCTGGAGCACGAACATGACGCAGAACCCGCTCAAGTTCCACTGATCTATGGGCATATCCGGATGAACCTTTGCTGTTAACTTGTCCCATTCTAGGTTTTACAATGCACATGGACTTAATACAGGAACTACTAGGTCCCCGTAGGCAATGGGTAAATTGAGTCTGCTATTTTAAAGCAATTTTTTTCTAGCATATTCGCAGCAATGAGTTAGAGCCAATGGTCATATTGATCTTGGTAATAGGGCTGAGCCGATTTCGAGCCCCTCATCTCTCCTTGTAAAGAAGGAGATGCTCGTGTCGCGTTGCAATAGTCGTTTTATGATAGAAATGATACAAAATTATAAGACAATACAGCTCGTATTGTAATAGTTGTTCCTACTCCTGTGTTAGTCGTCCTTACCATTCGTTCCTGACAATCAGACAATGATGGGAGAATACAGCTCGTATTGAACGTAAATGACGAACAGTGTGATGTTGAGACAATAACTCTGACGTCTTATTCTGCTATTCATTGCACCTTAAAGTGATCCATTAACTTTATACAATTCATTCAAATTCACTTTGAGCTTTCACTCTTGTACAGTGTTTTTTGTTCTCATTGTAACAGAAGAAAGAAATGGTTTTTAAATGTTAAAATGTCCCCCCTAACTATTGAGATATTTCAGATTTCATTTTAACCATTGTCAAGAGTAAACGAATTCGGGTACTCAATCGTCCATAGTATCTTTATTTATATACGAATCAGATAAAATCAGACATTAATTGTAAATGTTTTCATAACGTAAACGTTATTCCTTTGTGGAAATCTCACCTTTAATACTCAATAATCTTACAATGAAATTGGTATATGGTAAAAATCATACCAAAATAAGACTTTGGAAAATAAATGTAAAGTTGATAGATCACTTTAAAGGTGCACCTGTAAAGTGTCAGATATTGCCCAAAATTAGATTTGAGACTTCAATCCTATACCAAAATCATTGTAAGATATGTCCGAATGACGTGTAAAAGTATCATTTAAAAAGAACACTGCTTTCCTGGTTAAAAAGGCGAAAATTTGCCTCAGCTTTTGCAACGAATTACTGCATAACGTATATGAGGTTTATGACCGTTCATTAAAGCTCTTGAGCTGAATGATAGATATCGTCATACTAAAGGGGCATTTGAAAAAATCTAACCCTATTTTATTCTTCTCTTACCATAAGCCTCACAACACGGTAGAAGAGAAACGTGGAAGCTCAAATTAATTTGTGTGAAATTAGACACTGTACACATGCACCGTCCTTTAATACTCAATAATCTTACAATTAAATTGGTATATCAAAATCATACCAAAATAGTACTTTGGAAAATAAATATAACGTTAATAGATCACTTTAACTTTCATATTACATATTCATCCCCTTCCTGACGGTAGCTTGAATTAATGATTACTAACCGCTAATTATTAATGTATTTGGACAATTATTGTCCTCACAAACCGATGTTCATTACAAAACACAATATGTCCAATGCTAAAATGATACAAAATATGAAGCCATTCAGCTAACAAATACGAAGTACGATAATTAGAACACTATTTTTTTTTTATTTATTTGCGTGTTATTTGTGAAGCTAGGTATGCTGTATAACTATATGAAGAGCTTAGTTCCAAAAGGCGCTAAATCTACTTTTCATACAAATATATTTAACAATATCAGTACATTAAAAAGCTACGTCGATATCTAGAAATCCAAATTTAAGGACAAATTATGCAATCAAAATCAAAATATGGAACGTTCCATTTTCTCATTCCGATAGCCATGTGTACAAAGGTAGGCATAGAAACAAGTTTTCTCGAAAGGTGAAAACTTGGATTTAGCGGCTTTTTGATTTAAGCTCTTCATATATTTAAAGTTAAATTGATCCATAAACTTTCTTTAAAAATTCACTTGGAGCGTTCACACCTCCCTTCTTGTTTTACTTTTGGTAACAGAAACATTAAAGGGGACGGTATTTTTGTCTGTTAGATAAAGTCTCCCTATAGGCGTACCCAGGGGGGGGGGGGATGGGGGATGGGGGTTCAACCCCCCCCCCCCCCCTTCAACCACAAAATGACTGTTTTTTGGCCGTTTGACCCCCCCCCCCCCCCCCCTAACAACTTGTAGGAAAAAATCCTGGTCTCGGCCTCGAAAATGTGGAAACTTCTCGGTCTCGGCTTCGAAAATGTTCTACTTATCTAACAATATAGTATGGTCTAATGAATCAAAGACTTTGCTCAAGTCTAAAAACAAGCCAACCGTTAATTCTTTATTATTTTTATATAGCTTTCAAGACTTTGAACAAAAGTTCTGTCATTGCAGATGACGTAGAGTACCCAGGCCTAATTCCAAACTGACTATCAGTAATAATATTGCACTTTTCCAGAAAATTATACGAGCGATCATATACACATTTTTCTAGTATTTTTTTAGAAGAAGGCAAGTATCGAAATTGGCCTATAATCTTCCTTCAAATAATTCTTACAAAATGGAATAACTTTCGAAATTCATTTCATTTTAACAGGAAATAAGACATGAATAACCTTCTTTATATTTGTACCATCTATTCCATCATGACCAGGACTTTTTCCATACTTGAATTTACACACAATATCAATAATCTCCTTCGGTGTGCTTGGTTTAAAAAAGGCACTTAAATCATTTCTATGAACATGTGACATATAATTACCATGTTGGTTCAATATCAATAAAATAATGATTAAAAACATTACTATTTGCATCTTTCCCATTGACATTGAAAGTTTTATTATTGCACTTCATAGTGTTAGGTAATACATTTATATTGACCTTTGTATCCAACTAATCATTTATAACAGTCCATGTTTCCTGCTGCTTGAGTAAATTTGTTCTTAACAAACTTCTTTAATTTCTTTAATTTCATCTGTCACTTTATTTCTAAATTGATTATATACCTTTTTTCTATAATCAGACTTATTCTTCAAATATATCTTATAAAATTGACTTGTTAGAACATAATTTATGTAAAGCACTTGTGAACAAGGTATATTCTCAGGTTTTCTTGAGACACATGTCTGAATAGAATTTAGTAATGAATAAAGTATAAGCAACATTTGCATCATGAACAGTCACAGTCCAATTTGTGTAATTAATTTAAATAATAAAGTGTGCAATATTCTCATTATTAATTATACGTCGTGTTATAATTTTGGGTTATATAGGAAATGTAACCTGGGTACTACAAATACTAAATACTGGTAAATGGTCATACTGGTAAAATGGGATATATTTATCGATATTTCAGCTGTTTCCGAACCGATTTTAAACATACAGAGTTTATTCTGTTTGCCCTTTCAAATGTTACACTGTATTACCTCACAAAAAAGTATATTACAAAGCGTCCTTCAAACCAACCGGAACTATCCCTTTAACATGTTTTTTAAATTAAAGTTTGTCCATGATTGATCAACGCCGTGATACTATGTTTGCAATATTGTAAGATTATCACACTCACACATTCACTTTGTGAGGCCGCTAAACGAATGCGTTCATTAGGCCTAAATATAATAATTTGTCACGATGTTGTAATTATGTTTAAGATGCTCAAGTAATCTAATTGTACATGGCTTTGTTGGCGGAGTTGAACATAATCATGAGGATTAGATATTGACAGAATTATTGTCAAAACAATATTTAAACAAATGTGGGACCATGATTTGGTCCCACAATGTCATCGGTTCCACACATATAATGTGTATTCATGAATGCATGGAATACACAATCACGCACGCAGTCACACACACACACACACACACAAACACACACACATCAAACCACAAACACACACATAGACACACACACACACACACACACACACACACTTACACAACCTCAAACACACACACACACACGCACATACACACACACACACACACGCACACACACATCCATGGCAAACAGCCACAAAAATGCACACGCACACAAATTCACATAAACAGATATACACACACACAGAAACACACACCCTAATCACTAGTCAACTCACTGGCCACATATTAGGCATCACCATTGGCAACCTAAATGAGAACTAAACATATAGAGAGAGAGGGGGGAGGGGAGGGGAGGAGACAGACAGAGAGAAAGAGAGAGTTGATTATGTTGTTATACAGTGAAAACAAATAATGAAGAAAATAATAAGACCTTGGGAGTGAAAGATATATTAAATGTTTGGTAATTTTATTTTATTTTACAAGTCAGGACAAGTCTATGCGTCATTTAAGAATTACGCGATATAACAATTAACATAATTGTTTGTTTAGATTTTTCATAATCTCAATTAATTGCTTGTCTTTATTATTATGTTATTATTTCGTTTAGGAAATATTTGTTCATAATATGCTACTGTCTTGAACAACCAAACTCGAACTCTTGGGTGTAGCCACGGGAACATATAGCCGGCGAAAACGGGCAAACGAGCTGTTACATTTTGGCCAAATATTAGAGGAGCACATGAAATTTTCAAGATGTATTTCGGTTTTTAACGGGATAAAGATTCCGATTTTATCAGAAAACCTCTGTTATATCATTTCAACAATTTTGGTATGTTAGTTTGGCTAATACGGATGCTTTCCGTAACTTTCCGCCTCTGCGTTGTAGCTAATTATATAAAGCTCAAAGAATGAACCGAAGTGAGTGGTGTAGCCAACATGAAACCACACGGATATACCACACTGATGGTCTTTGATAAAAATGCGAGAGAGAGTAACAACTCTTTTCGAGTGCACGTCCTTTATATACCAGTTGACTATTATCCGCTTGATTTTACGTCTCGATTATGAATACATTTTCATTGGACTTATCACCTATATGGATGCCCCATCTCTGCGAGAGTTTTATCTCTGATTGTTACATTATATCAATAATTACTAAATCAATGAGTCGACACACTACCACCATCACGTTATCACATCAATCATGAAGCTGCGTTTCCATTAAAGCAAATTTCCGAGGCGAATTTCTTTTTTTCGCAGGGAATTATTGAAAAAGTTACTCTTAGGGAGCGATTTAAACAGTTCGCTTGCGAAAATTTGCAATGTAATATGAATAATATATATGAATATAATGAATACCACTGATTTGGTCCGTGCGAATGTTCGCGGCAGAAATTCGCCATGGAAATTCGCTCTAATGGAAACGCAGCTTAATCGTACATTAGTTGATTGATAATCGACTCTGATAACAAATTATGGATGCGTCAACTCCGGAGATAACTGTATAAATAATTGTTAAACCCTTTCAAAAACAAAACAAATGGCAAAACATCACCATCACGCCATCTCATCAATCATAATCGTACATTAGTTGATTTATCATCTACTCTGATAACGATCTATAGATGCGCCAACATCGCTTTCCCTAATTGTTAAACAATTTAACACAATAAGGACAAAATCAGGCCATCATATCAAGTAATGTATATTCGTACATTAGTCGATTGATCATCAACTCTGATCACGATTGTCGTTACATGAATATGCAATGAAATGGCCTAAACATAATCCCTAATTGCGTACGACATATTTCGATAAAGTTAATTATTTGACGATAATAAAAATGATACTGGTAAAACTTGTGTGCTCTTGATAGTAAGAAATCCCATGGATATGATAATTTATTAGTTCGACTGATAAAGGATGCAGCTCATTTTATTATTGTACCATTGACTTACATTTTTAATTTTTCGTTAGAAAAGGGGACTTTTCCGGATTGTCTTAAGGTAGCAAAGGTAACACCTATTTATAAAAAGGGGGCAAAGTCTGATCCAAAACATTACAGACCTATCTCAGTCTTGCCAGTTGTTGGGAAAATATTTGAGAAAATTGTGAATGTTCATTTAATTGATTTCTTAGCGGAGACTAATAATATTTTGTATAAACATCAGTATGGATTCCGTAAGAAATATAGTACTAAACTGTCTTTGATTAATCTTATTAATACGCTTATGAAGGATGAAGGGAAAGTTACAATTGGTATATTTATAGATTTTCAAAAGGCGTTTGACACTATAAATCATGATATTTTGCTAGAAAAGATGGCACATTATGGTATACGTGGTATTATTTTGCAATGGTTTGCTAATTACCTCTTGAATCGTTCTCAGACATTATGCTTTAAGGAGGCCACATCTGCCCAAACTACTATAACGTGTGGCGTGCCACAGGGGTCAGTATTGGGTACTACGTTGTTTTTTTATTTATATTAATGACTTACCTGGTTGTACTAATTATTTTAGTTTTAGATTGTTTGCAGACGATTCAAACATTTGTCATACTTTTGATGAGAGTCAAAAGGAAATTGATTTAAATGAAGTTAATGAGCAATTAAATGCAGTTCAAAAATGGTGTAATGCTAATAAACTCACTATTAATTTAAAGAAAACTAATTGTATGATTATTAAACGCAAAAGACAGGTAAGTAATGTAAATGGTGTCCTAAGACTGTCTGGTACATATATTAATGTTGTAAGTGGGGCATCTTTTGTAGGAGTTCAAATTGATAGTACATTGACTTACACAAATCACATTGACTTTGTAAATAAGTGTATTCGTAGAAAAGTGGGTCTACTATTTAAATTGAGATATTTTGTGCCTCGGTATATTCTTGTGCTTTTGTATAAATCGTTTATACAACCTCACATTCTCTATGGAATTGAGGTGTGGGGAAGCAGTTATAAATCTCACTTGAATTGTATTAATTTAGCTCAAAAAATGGCTATGCGTGCTATTACATTTTCATTATTGGGGACATCCTCGAAACCACTGTTTGAACAATTAGGGATATTAGATGTTTTTAGTTTGCATGAACTTGCAGTTTCAACATTTGTATACGATTTGTACGTAGGAAATTTACCACACTCATTATTAGAATATTGTCAGATTTTACACCATACTTATGAAACAAGAGGGAAAGAAAACTCAATGCTACGCTTGCCAATTTGTAAGACGACACAAGGCACACTCTCCATTTCTTTTGTTGGACCAAAGATTTGGAATAGCTTACCCTAGAAGATTAAAGAACCAAAAACAAGATACGGTATTCATTTCGTAAGAATCTCACAATTTACTTGTTGGACAAATAATTTATCTTTTACATAAGTTTTGATTTCATTTTAATGTATACAATATAATTTTAAGAATTATTATTATAAGCTTTTGTAATGTTAGATAATAGAGAGAACTGATCTCGACTAGCACCTGTGCTAACTTTCGGTTCTCTTTAACAACAATTTTAACTTTTTTATAAATATAAAGTAATCGTTTACAGTTTGTATTTGAATCATATGTATTGGATGTATCTTATAATGTACATGATATACGATATTGTTTTTTGTTTTGTTGTTAATACAAACTTAAAAACTTCAAACTTTAGACATCCATGTCAATTATTCATAATCATCAATAATGCCACACAAATCATGCAAATAGAAAACATGAGAGAATGAGAACCACTTACCATATATGCAACTTATTCTTTATTAATGCCATGCACATTGTGGCTTTCATGATTTATCCCATATATTTTGGATTGTGTTTTATCAATATTTCTGTCTATATCTAATTATATTCAACTCTGTCAACATAGGCATTTACAATACCTGGGAATATTGAACCAAAATACTAATAAAATCGTAACAACATTAATGTTTATTTAAACCTAAAGAACGCATTTATTTTAATAGTGGTCCAAGCTTACAATTATTGTAAACATAGTTTCATAGAGTTGACCAATCATGGAAAAACTTTAATTGGAATCCGTGTTAAAGTCACGTGTATCACAGTGTCAGCTAGCTCTTATTACACAGATCACATATACCGTTCGCACACTGTGAACAAATTGTGAAATAACAACAACGTAATAGATAGTGCTGCTCACAGTGTGTAATGTGTTAACATTTTATATCAAAGTAGTTCACGTATAACTGGTAATTGTGTGGACACGGTGTGATATATTGGCATAACAGTGTTATTGGAGTCTGTTCGTGGTGTGATGAGAATTGGCACTGTCACTGTAGTGCTTAAAACCTAAAATATAAACATGAACGCTGAAATTGAACTCAAGCAAAATCATAAAAGCAAACATTGAACATCAACCATACCAACACATAATTTAACTTAACACTCAACATAACACTAATCCTAAGCCCAATCCTTCAACCTAGACATGTAACCCTAACACGATACACTAATCATTTATCGTACGCTCAATCATAAACCTAAACATGAAATCCTAATACTAAACCTAACAATCATTAACTCAATCCGTAAATATTATGCAACCTTAATACTGAATCTACAATGTATCATAAACATAAAATCTAAACATGAACGTTTACACTAATAAAAGGCAACATCCTTAAACCAAAACATGCAACTCTAACCCTACACCTAACACTCTTTAATGATAAGGCATTTTATTATCAGCGTCATTACACTGGAAATCATATATACATGTAGTATCCAAGACTTTCTCTGAACAGTAAGTCAACCTTTTGAGTTCCATAGGCGACTCAAGTGACAATACTCATTAAGTTAGATTAATTGTTTTGTTCCGAAATGCACCCAATATACAACATGTCATTGAATTGTTAAGCCAATTATTGGCACTCAAATTATGGTTAAAATTCACTCCCGAGCCTGTCCTAGTATGTTTTATGTTTGATTGCATGTAGGGTTTAATATATTTTAATGGCAGTTACAAGAGACAATCATTTGCAAAAATTAAAGAGTCTCTCATTTTCCACTAATATCTCTAAAGGGATCCATTATCTTTATAACATTTCCAAACGTGATATTTGCGACTTCAATCATTTGCCAATATCATTATAAGACTCCTCTAATTGAAGTGCAATAGATTTATTTAAAAAAAAAAAACACAACACTTTGGGAAAGGGAGAAATTAATGTAAAGTTGTGTAACTCTTACTGCCAATTGATTATCACCGACATTTGTACAATGAAAAAGCGCTCATCAAATGATTTTCTTTTACTTTTAATTCAATCTTTAATAACCCTAAAATAGGAAAATAATATTGATACCCATTTTATTTGTCTGCAACCAACAGCCAAACAACAAGGTAAAAATAAGGAAATATTGAAATATATTTAAATCATGGACTATTAAATATCAAACAGTCAAACCTGTCTATAACGACCACCCAAGTGAAACAGAAAAGGCGGTCTTTATCAGCATGTGGTTTGAACAGACATTTACCTGTAAACTGCAATCAAGAGAGTCAAGATTAGCGGACTATATAGACATGTGGTCTTTATATACAGGTGGTCGCTGGAACAGGGTTGACTGTAACTAGATTTTAAATAACACGCAATTAAATCAAATGAGTGTTCTAATTATCGAATTTCCTATTATTTTTAGCTGAATGGCATACTCTTTTGTATTATTTTGGCATCCTTTGGACGCATTGTGTTTTGTAATGAAAAATGCTTTGTGAGGACTATCAATGACCAAATAGAGCAATTATCGTTGCGGCAATAATTAGCGTTTAGTACATATTATAATTTAATAATTAATGCTACCGTCATGAAAATGATAAACGGGTAGTGAGATAATTAAAGCCATCCATTAACTCTATATTTTAAATCATTAAGTGTATTTATATATTCAAATTTTCAATCATATACACATTTCAGTGTAAGATTCTTGAGAATGATGTGAGATTTCTATAGAACAGGAATAATGTTTACCTAGTGAAAACAGAAAAAAATAAATGTCTGATTTTTGTACCCATTGTTCGCGTGAAGCATCCTAATTAAGATAATATGGACTATTGAGTATCGGAGTTTGGATACTCTTGACAACGGTCAAAATCGTGTATAGACGCTTCAAAATTAAATCTTGAATATCTGAATAGTAGGGAGACTTTAAAAAAAAATAAAAACCCATTGCATGCAAGTGTGAAAGCTCCAAATGATTTTGATTGAATTTACAAAGTTAATGGATCGCTTTAAGGTGCAAATAAAAGCAGACACGTCAGAGTTTATTGTCTTAATAATATGCTGTTTGGCATTTACGCATTTCCTCTCTGTTCTGATAACATTGATATTATCGACTAAATTAGCATGTTAGAGGCACTGGCGCTCTCCCTCCCAAAAAAAGTTAAAAGGAAAAAAAATAAAAGACATACACAACGCGTGCCACCATACCGTATGTCCCAACAAAAATTTCAATCGGACTTTCTGCAACGATACCTTTAAAGATAATATATCAATCATAATGCTATTTCAAGGTGTGAAAACATATCTTATTACCTACATCTTGCAGAAAACCCTATTCGATTTGCTTCAGTGGTCATGGAGAATGGGGATCTTTGTAAATCATGTCATGGGTCCGTTTCTTCCAAGTTTGACACTTGGATGCTCTTTGCACCCATATGAATGGAACAATATTTTGCTCACAACTGATCATTACAATCGGACTTTCTGCAACGATAATTTTAAAGGTAGTAGATCAATCATTATGCTATTTCAGGGTATAAAAATATAACGTATTACCTACATCTTGCAGAAACCCTATTCGATTTGCTTCAGTGGTCATGGAGAATGGGGATCTTTGTGAATCATGTCATGTCTTCCAAGTTTGACACTTGGATGCTCTTCGCACCCATATGAATGGAAATATTTTGCTCACAACTGTCATGGCAACTAACAAATGAATTCAAATTCTGTGCATACCTTTATATCACGGCTGTGTAATTGTGTGAGGTTTTGTTGTTGAAAGATGTATTGATCTCTCAGAAAAAAAGATAAGAGAAAGTCATAAAGGAGGAAGAGCTCAAATCAAGTCTTCCATGAGTTAATGATTTAATTTCTCTCTTTAATCATTCATTTTCACACCTTAACAATGTTTGCAATACTCAGAAATATGATTCCCTTTTACTTCATTTAATTCATTATTTATTTCGTTGGTTGAAAATGAAAGGAAACAAGCAGTCACTTTCTCATAAGATATTTTTGTGCGAGAACACAATGAACAACTTCGTATTTGTAAGGCGTGAACACAATATGGACAACGCGTCTCCTTACAAAACCTGGAGGGAAGGGATATCTGACATGATTTACAAAGATCCCCATTCGCCATGACCTCTGTAGCAAATCGAATAGGGTTTTCTGCAAGATGTAGGTAATAAGTTATATTTTCATACCCTAAAATAGCATTATGATTGATCTACTATTTTTAAGGTTATCGTTGCAGAAAGTCCGATTGTATTTTTATTTATTTTTTTATTTTTTTTGGGGGGACATACGGTATAGGCAGTTTGACTCTTCAAAGTGGGGTAGCAACGGGGGGCATGGGGGATGGGAACACTTGACCCCCCCCCCCCCCCCAATGAACAAAATTATTTTACAAAAACGATTTTAAATCATCGCGGGAAAAACAGAGAAAATATTAAGTTCTGTGTGACTCTGATAATTTGCGTTACCGCCCCCTCTCCCGTCTATCAGTCGATCTGACAACGCAGCTCTACACCACTGCCCTCCAATGATTAAGCCTACACTAACCCACTTATTCCATACCCATGCTTTACAATGCCTCGGTTATGATTGTCAGGAACGACTGGCAAGAACGACTATCACAGGAATAACGGCAACTTCTACAATACGACATGTATTATTCCATCACTGCCTGATACCAAGGAACGACTGGCTATGACGGCTAATACAGGAGTAACGGCAACTACTTCGAAACGAGCTGTATTTCATTTCTCATCGTCACAAACGACGTGTAGGCACGACTATCACAGGGATAATAGCAAGTTTATTAGGTGTAATTTGTTAACGTTCTCTGTTTCCCAGGAACACCGAAAATAGCTGGTGATAGCAATACGTAAGAATAGCGAAGCCGAGAACATGTTATCTTACCCGCCCAATCTACGTTAACGGTTTATCAAATTTTACCTACAGATCAGTGGAACTGGTGGCTGGTCCTGCGTCATGGTTGTGCCCCTTGTATTCTTTCGTCGGTCGTTGTCGTCATTCGGCGGAGCGAGGCACGCCAAACTGCGACTTATGTCATTATAACAAGCAAAACAATAAAGCTTTTCCTTTCACGTTTTGAAGACGGTAGCAGGTGTGCTTGAGCTCCATCTTGCTGTATTCTATCGCTCCACAATCTTCATAACAATGTTATTATCCTCATACGATGTTTTAGGTTCTCTCATGAAATCCGCATTTTGAGCTGATAATAAGAACATTATACGAGAGAAGAGAGACAAGGAGAAGAAGACAAAGTAGAAGGAGAACAAAATCAATACGGTGAGTATTCCGACGGAACAATTATGTTGTCTCATTGTATTGTATAAGTTTAATCGTGTAAGACTTATTAATATCATTTGACAAACATATGACTACTAACATCAGTTAGGACAATTTGTAAGTGACATTTGATTAAATCGATGTTTGTTGATAATAATTATGTAAAGACTGTCGATGAAATGTTACGAAATTTAGGAAATTGCATTACAATTATAAGAAATTGGATGGCGTTGGTGGCATTAATTTAAAACTCGTGATTGTTTTAACACATTTGGCGAAGTTTCGTGGAATTTCGTAAACCATAATGACAAAATAAGAAATATAGTGTATTTCATAGAGTTCTACAAAATGTTACGAAATGTTACACAATTTGAGGACTTTGATGAAGTTCGAAGGAAATAAGATAATATGAGATCAAATATTAATGCGTTCATACAAGTGGGTCAATTGTAAAATAACGTGATAAATATAATGAATTTGTATGTAAGTGGATGCAATTTGATGAAATTGTACGACTGGTGAAGTTTCATTAAATATGATAAATTTGTTTGATATTGAATGAAAGTGTACACAATTGTATTAAATGCAATGACATGTGACGAATTTTTATGATACAAATGACAAACTTTGATGAAATTTAATACAATTATAAAACAATGAATAATGCTTGATGAAATATGATAAAATATGATGTCATTAAATGAAATTGTATGAATTGTAATAAAACATGATGATTTAATTACCGAATTTTCGAATCATTGTGTTGAATTTTACAAAACTACACCATATTTCTTATTTTGTCATTATGGCTTGCCAAATTCCATTAAACTTCACCTAATGGGTTATAAGAAAAAAAACATAATTAAATTCGTAATTTTATAAATAGCTCTCAAGATTTAAAAACTGTTTATTTGAATGTCAACATCCAATAACAAATTCATGGGATTTAATTCACGATAGTGAAGTGATGGTTATATGTTAAAGGGGTAGTTAAGTTTTGGTAGAGAGGGCGCTCCACAACACAGTTTTGTTGTGAGGTAATGAAAAACTGAGTGTCTAATTTGAAAGAACATGCAATTTTAATGGCAGAATAAACTTTATTTGGTCAAAATTGGTTCAAAAATGGCTGAAATATTAATAAATATATCCGATCGTAATACATTTGGGCACCGTGCAATTTTAATGGCAGAATAAATTTTATTTGGTCAAAATCGGTTCAGAAATCGCTGAAATATCAATAACTATATCCGATCGTAATAAATTTGGGCCTCAAATTTATTCGATGATTAAAAAAAAAATACATGTTGATGATCTCTCTATTTAATAATTATTTTAACAAAACATCACATGCATAATTTTATATGAAAAATGGTTGAAATCAATGCTTTTTTAGAGAGCGCCCTCTTTTTTGAATGATAACATGCTTTTTACTTAGTCGTTTGTAATTGTGTATACATTTCGAGCGTGGTGGAGTTATAATTATGAGTTTGTAATGTTACTGTGCAGGTTTTGGTTACTAAAGTTCAGCCTTACCAAAATTGCACTACCCCTTTATTACGTAAAGATAGAAGTAGAGCTGGAGGAGGTGTTGCAGCATGTGTACGAAATGATCTTGATCTAATACTAGGAAATTATTTAGTGCATGATAATTTAGAGAAGTTGATTATCAAAATAAAATGTAGGAATGCAACACCGTTTGATAGTTACTTGGTACGTACAGACCACCTAATTATCGTTTGAATGTATTTTACTTTAATAATTGTATGTTCTCACTCAACCAGTCAAAGAAGATAAACAAAATGATATGCATTTAACTTTTTTGGAGAGTGTTTTAGAAAATTTAAGAACTGGCATATGATTGCATAATGCTAGGTGATATGAATTGTGATGTCTGTAAATAAACCACGGCAAACGAAACATTTAATGGACATTACAACTAGTTTTGGCTATTATATACACAACTTGTTCATATTGTTGAAAGAGAGACAAATGCATCGTCTTCAATGATTGAGCTAATTTTGACAAATGTAACCAAAAACATAAACACGGTGAAAGTGTTAACAATAACTTTTACAGATCATTATCTTGTATATTGTTCATGGGAAAGAAGCGATGTAAAAAGTGTAAAGTAGCTAGAAATTTGAAGAACAGTGATGTTGAATTATTGAAACAAGATTTATCTGCAATCCCATGGGATGATATAGAGAAAGAGAGGAATGGTGAGAAAGCATATGATCAGTGGTAATAAGTTATTAATGATTTAATTGATAAATATCCCCCTTTTTAAAAGCAAACGAATAAAAAAGAAAGAATCACCTATAAATGAAACTGTTCTTCAGATTATAAAAGAAAGAAATGTCCAAAGGGTTTAGTAGAGATAAAAAGTCAACCTGACGATTAAAAAGAATATAGATCTCTACAAAACAAGTTTAAATCCCGAAATACGTAAAGTAAAGAATCAGTTTATTGCCGATTGTATTTTGACTAGTGATGGCAAATGTGGTGGTGCATGGATATCATTGAACTATGTACTCCCTCAAACGAGGGTTAATGAGAGAATAATGAAAGTTGTTATAGAAAATAATGAATAAGAAGACAATGAAAACATTTCAGATCGTTTTAATACGGATTTTGTAAATGTGGGCAAATTAATTCAAGAAAATGTTATGTAAACAAGATGTTGATAATGTAACTATTGATCATGATTGTGCTTAAGATAATAATAATGAAAATGAATATGATATTTTTATATAATTAAAGAACAAGAATCGTTTACTGAATATATCAGTATTTAAAGTCAGTGGCCTTGATAATATACCAGCTGGTTTTCTTCAATTGATTGCTCCATATATTGATGCATTACTCACATTTATATTTCATTTATTAATTCAGCAAAAAATAATTATGTGCCATGGAAACAATCTCGGAAACCACCGATTTTTAAAAGTGGTGAAAGGTGTGATATAAATCATTTTAGGCCGATATCTATCTTATTGATAATAGCAAAAGTTATAGGAAAATTATATTTGAACAGGTGTATTTCTATTTGCAAACAAATGGATAATTTTGGACAAATTAGTCAGGTTTTCGACCAAAACATTCTACCACGTCAGCTTTGTTAAATGTAACTGAAGATCAATTGGCTAGACAGTATTGATCAAAGACAATTGGTAGGGAAGGTTGCATTGAACCTACATAAAGCGTTCGACACTCTGTTGATCATGGTATTTTGCTATCTCTTCTACGACGATATGGCATGAGTTCTTTTGTGGTTAAATTGTTTGCAATTACTCGGCTGAGCGAACACAGTGTACTATTGTGAATGGTTGTCAGTCTAGTTGACATGTGATATATTGTGGTATACCACAGGGCTCAATCATAGGCCCCTTGCTGTTTGTTCTTTGTATAAGCGATTGCTTTCATGTGTTGGAAACTCTAAGGTTTCCCTTCATGTAGATGTTACTTGCTTGTATTATTATTGTGGTGATGTTACTAATTTAGTTGACATCTTGAATAAAGACTTAACACGAATAAATGGATGGCTAAATATAAATCAAGTAGCATCAAATACAGGAAAGTGTGAATTTCTATTAATCGGGCCTACAAACAAATTAAAGGGTCTAAGTAACATAATATTGTCAAAATCCTCAAAATCCAAATGGAATTCTAGCAGTTCCTTCATACCTTGTTGTGTTCTTATTAACAAAAAGGCATTGGACAGGTTTCGGCTTTTCAAATTTCCCTTTCGTTAAAAAGATGTTTACGATTGAGGTGTTCAGATGTCAAATTATCAAATGGATTGTCAGAACCGTGTACAAAGTGAGTGCAATGAGTTAGTGAATGTCACTTTGCATTTCTGCTCATTACTTGGCCATATAAAGTCCATTTGAAATGTTCACACAATAACCAGTGGACATATCGGATCCCAATAATGCAGATTGTATCAATCATTCATAATTGTTTGCATGTCAACACAGTTACTAGATCCCTTTAAAGTCGGTTGTAGTCCCAAATGTTAATATAAAGATACTGTAGTAAATCGTGTAACACAACGTCAATATATTTGCGTGCAAATTGATGAATATTAAAATTGGTCGAAACAAATACATAATATTCATAACAAATTTGCAAAAGTGTTTTTTTTATGAATGAGATCAATTAATACAGATCAAATTGCAGTAGTATTTATAAGGCTATTTTACAGAGTAAAGATGATTATTGAAGCGTTGTTTGGGGAAATACTGCCCAGTCCCGTCTGATAAGATTCAGAAAATATCAAATGAGGCGCTGGGAATTGTTTTGCGAGTAGAATGGAAATTCCCATGCAGTAAGACACTATTTAAATCAATTAGAACACAATTAAATTAAATTAAAATGTAGATACTTTTTTTGAGAGACAGGACAAGCAATTGTTGTACATTATGTATACAATTGTGAATCGGAATATGCTAACAACAATTTGTCAATTTTCTTTTTTAACAATATGCATACTGATTAAGAAACACAACTCATAAGTTAGAAATACCAAAACCCAAAACAAGTTATTAAAAATGTCTCTTAACTCTTAAAGGGACAGGTCCACTTTTAAAACGTCTGAACAGCTTACAGTTGACGGATGGGGATCAATGTAACACGCAAAAAAAAAATCAGAGCGAACAGCCCACTAATTTGGATTCTACGAATGAAAAACGAATGCGTCCCTCCATTTAAACTATATATCGGTCAATAAAGGAGTTCAACTGATTTAGCATAATATTACAACAATATAGTACTAATTCTCGTAAAGGTATTGTGAAGCCTACATTTGTTAATGTATGTCACGGAAAAAGATCTCAAAAATAAAGAATATATCATGACATGTAGTCAGTTTAAGCGATGTTTGGGTATTTTGCTTGGTAAACACTCACACATTAGTACGTATGCGCGGGTCACGTAGCTAGCGCGGGTCACGTAGGGGTCATGCATACCGATTTGGCACTCCGTGTAATCTGTGTACGAACTTACTCACCGGCCGAAAATACGTATGTACCCATTAAACCGACGTCCCTCAGTTTAATAAGTTTTAGGTCTATAACTCCACGAAAAAGAGATTTCAAGCTCTAATTTTTCAGGCATGCTATTAAATGACATTTCCTTTCATATAAGACAATAACCTCGCAACTTTTGAATTTTGGCTTGCAAAAGAGGATCTCTCCCTTTAAAGTGCCAGGGATGTTAACGCTCTATGGCATCTGTATTTGAAAAGCTCACTTCCAAAAGGCGCTAAATCCACTTTCCATACAAATTGAGTTAAAGATAT
Organism: Echinarachnius parma; assembly: GCA_037951105.1. NCBI lineage: Eukaryota > Metazoa > Echinodermata > Echinoidea > Clypeasteroida > Echinarachniidae > Echinarachnius > Echinarachnius parma. The sequence continues at coordinate 37,287 of JBAMJV010004003.1, read as the reverse complement.
ATATACATGTATAATCTACGAAGCTATCTAGAAATCCACATTTTACGACAAATTACTCACTGAAGATCAAAATATAGAAAGTTCAATTTTCAAAATTCGTTCATTTTGGACATAATAAATGCTAATGTTATTACATAAAATTTTGAATAATATGATGAAATAGGGTGAAATTGTATGATATTTGATGAAACGTAATGGCATTGGACCAAATGGATGATGTAATGTCATACATTTTCATTGCATTTTATAAAAGCTGATGAAATGGGATGATAGTTGACATGATTAAACGACATTGGATACAGTTTGATAAAATGTCAGAATTCGATGCTGACAAATGATGATTGTTAATGAAATGGAATGATAATTGACGAAGTTGCATGAAATAATACATGAAATATGATGAATTTCATGAAATATACAAAATTGCAATGAAATGTGATGATAACAATATTAATCTGACGACATTTTATGAAATATAATCAAATGTTAAGTTTAAGGGAAATTTAATACTATTTGAGGAAAATAAATGTGTTCATGAAATTTTATATTATATAACGAATTTTTTAAAATTTTGAGGGAAATATGAAACATGATGGAATTCGATGTTATTGGTTTCACCAGATGTATTTAATTCGATTTCTGTTTAATAAAGTATACACATCACTTTTTGGTGGAATACACATTGATAGGCATTTGATTTGGGATGAGAATAACAATTAGCTATGCTCTATTCTACGTAGGACAATAGGAATTTTAATTAGACATAAAATACTTTGTTCCAAAACAAGGCCTCGTATTATCATATGATTTGTTTATTCATTAACATTTATCTAATGGCCTACAAGCCTTGGAAATTACGCATATGATGTTAATGAAAAATAATTATTTTACAAAAAAACGCTTTGAGTGCAATTCCTTTTAATTATATAATTGACTCATCTTCTCCATTGCTGTATTCATTAGGTATATTACATGTGTTAAAATTGTATAAATGTTTAGCAACAATTTGTTTTTTATATTTATAGACACTTACCAGAATCAGTGTTTGAATATCTTTGTTTTTCAAAATCATTATAGTACAAGACCTTAAGAGGTAAATATTTTGGTCATGCCTAAAATGAGAACAGAGCATGGACGAAATTCAATCTCGTTGCAGGGATATGCAATAGTATGCCTTTTGAGATACGGACAATTGACAAACTCAATCCCATTAAGATTTGTTTTAAGAAGTATTTTTTAAGTAAATATGTTTTATAGTACTTAAATAACTTTCTTAAGATTTGACATGGTCCATACATATAGTTGTTATAATTGGGTGAATGCCCACTATTGTAACAAATCTAGTATAGGATGTTTAATTAATCTTAGTCTATTTCCTTATTCAAGTATAAATATAGTATCTCTCTATGCACAAATGGTCCTACGCCCCACTAGCAATAATTGATATTTAGGTAGGGTAATTTTACCAATTTATTTCTTAATATTTCTGATCGATTTCTTGTTATCTTTGAACATATCGTTACTGAAATTATTCATGAATTCATTCATTAATTCACATTAAAGGGGTAGTACAGTTTTGTAAAACTAAATGTTATTAACCAACTTTTATCATTACAAACTCTTATTTATTATTTCAACATGCTTTGTCAAAATGATGATTGAATAGAGAGATTATTGACAACAAAACAAAACAATTTGTTTTATATTTCCAAAAAGTGTAGTATGTTTCTTATTTTTTGTAATAAATGTGTTATTCCTATCGGATATAACTATCTCAGCTCTTTCTGAATTGATTTATATCAAAGAAAGTTCGCTTTATCTTCAAAACATTGTGCTCTTCCAAATATTGCACTTAATTTTCAATTACCTCACTTCTTGAAGCGCCCTCTAAACAATATTGCATGCCCCATCATGTTATGTAAGAAAATAACGTGCTCATTGTGGATTTTAAAAATCAGTCTTTGTCGTCGGACAAATCTGCCTATCCTCCCATCTGCTCTGCACCAACACCAGCTGCTATTTAAAAACCGCACTTAAAACGCACTTGATTAGATCTAATATGCAAGTAAGTTTTGTATTTTTCGTTATAGATCTACATGTATAAATTGTAAATATTATTGACTTAAAGGGACTTAGTAACATTGTCCAAATCCTCAAAATAAAATTGTAATTCTAGCGGTTCCTTTATACCTTGTTGTATTCGTATTAACAATAAAATCATGGGACATCTTTCGGTTTTTCAAATTTCCCTTTCATTACAAAGATATGTATGATTGAAGTATTTAGATAAGAAAATCTCCGGGCGAGATTTTCATCCCTGTACAAAGTGAATGCAGTGAGTTGGTGAATATCACCCAATATCACTTTGCATTTTCGCTCATTACTTGGCCATACATTGTCCATTTGACCTGAAATTTTCACACAATACCCTTAGGACATATGAGATAACAACAGTATACATTGCATCAACCATTCATCAGTTTTTGCACATCTCAACAAAGTTACTAGATCCCTTTAATTATTTTTACTCGAGTAGAGAATCATTTTACGATTATTATGCAATATAATAGCTTCACGTATTGTTATAATTAGTATTACTGTTATTATGACACTTTGATATTGATATAATTATTATTCTTATTAATATTGATATTTGATTCCTATTTTACAGATCATGGCTCTCTACTGGTGGACAAATGTTCCGGTATATCTTGGCGTCATTCTGCTCATGATTGGTAAATATTTTTGAGAAAAAAAAAATAGAATACATATATCTTCTTTATTTATGCTTTTTATTTCTTTGATACTCACATACTTGAAATACGGTCTCTTTGTTTGAGTGAATACACATCAAACATTAATGGATATAGTGTGGATTATCCGTTTTATTTGTAATTGCCCCTTTCGTCCTTATATACTCCACAAAAAAAGAAACTGGACACTTGTATGAGACCAAATATTTCGTATTCATTAACAATAAAATATATGATATTGTATATCAAATTAAAGATAAAATTACCCTCTTCAATATTCGCATAAAATCCAGATGAAATCATTCATGCATGACTTGTCACGGTCAATTAACCACATCAAGGTCTGTTTTCAAAAATAGCAAAAATGGAACATCCACGCAACCATATAAATGTTGATAAGCATAATCTAAAACGCTATATTCATGAGATGGCATATTTTTTCATTACAAATGTGACCTTTTCTATCTTCATCTCAATAAAGAGTATAAATTAAGACAAATTGTGAACGTTATAGGTGTTATTTTAATCAAAAAGCAACAACATGGGGAATTCCATGGCAAAGCTTTATTAATCAAAACCACAGTTGTGCCTTTATTTCAGCATGAAAATGGTATAAATTCTTCTCAAGAATTCTACCGTAGTCCAAAGATCTTCAAAACCTGAAGTCACCCTTGGTCAAACAGTTGGGCAGTCTTTAACATGCCATTTATCTAGGTAAATATGGTTAAAATTGCAGGGGACACATGAAATAGACAAGCTTTATGCCTCTAATACAGACCAGTATGATAATGCTCTCATAACCTGGCCCTGTTTTATTGACAAATTTGTATTTCCAGGGTTGTTCATAACAATAAAGTTGAATAATGTCATAATTTCGTTGCCCCGCTCATCTTGTTTTAAGTGAAACGCTTACTATCATTTCAGTCGAATGGTGTGGTCCCTCATTGCATTACGTTTCACCCAAGTTAGAAAATAACCGCTTCTCAGGCCTGAGGAGAGGTTGAGAGATTCGTGCCTCTAGTAGAATTTTATCACCGTTTACACCGTTCTTATCGGTTTACTGCGTGTAACCGGAGGAGATTATCTCTATAATACCACTAGGTCTCGGGGGGCAGTTAACAGGGCATGGAATGTTGACGAAAGCTATTAAAATGGTTGAGTTGATTTCCACCGTGGTGGAGATCACGGCTAACTTAGTGAAACGTAATGGTTTTGCTATTTTTGAAAACAGACCTTGCTATTGTTAATTGACCATGGCATTTCATGCATGAACGATTACACCTTTAAGTTATACCCTGCATGTAGAGGACTAAATTCCCTTTAATTTGATATATGATCATGTACACTTTATTGTACATTAGTATGAAATATTTCAACTTATACAAGTGTCCAGTTTCTTTTTTTGCGGAGTATATATACTGTTAATTTTTGTTTTAATAAGATTAGATCCTTAAGGTAGAGAGTAATATATATAGAGTAAGGTAAATATTGTTTAATTATCACAATGGTAGGTGGCCATTTGTTTTTTTGTTTTTAAACCTCAGTTCATGATTACCAAACTAGACATTCGGAGGGATTTTTTATGGAACTGTTATATCGCCAATTTGTTTTGTTTCCTTTTTTTCAAAACAAGGCTACGTTCTACTCGCTGACTCAAAATGCAATTTGATATATGTTATTTTTCACTCTCATGCATATTTCTTTTCCTATGCGCATATTTCTTTTCCTCATCTTCTTCTCACCCTTACAATTGTATTATGTTCTGCATCCCGGTCTCCAACATCTTACTTGGCATTGTCTACTTTTTGTATTGTGACTTTGTTCTGCCATCTGTGTAATGTACCGTACTCCCTTGTCCATTTTTCGTCTCTGTTTGTATCCGTCATCCTTTTCTAGTTCCTTGTTATAGTTACGAACTTGTTGATTTAATATTACCTAACTATACTTAACTATTAGTTAAGGGATCAAAAATTGTACCAGCATGGTTTTGTAGTGGGAATAAAAATAAAATTGAAAACAAAAAAAGAAATTTAAATGTACATTGTAATAGATCTAGCAAATATGTGTAATGTACTTGGGCCTTTCATCTGTGCATAGCCATTCAATGATACTAATGCAGATGATAAATGATTTGAGTTGAGTTGCGTCTTCATATAGTTTTAGAAACAAGAGCCATACCAATAATAAAAACGTTATGTTCTGCACAAAGTAGTTTATGACATTAATCTACATTTCTCTAATAACTTTGTTGACATGTGCAAGAAATGAAGAAGGGTTGATAAAATATGTATTTATGTGATGTGATATGTTAGAAATTCCATAAATAAATCTTATTATGCCCCAGTTATACGCATACATGCAAAGTGACAATTGCTCACTCATTGGACCAGCTTTGTAAAAAAAATTGGAATTATCCAGTGGATAATCAAAAATCCGAATTCGATCTGAAATACCTTTCTAAAGAAATCGAAATTCCGGAAAAACGCGAGAGCTTTAGGTAAGTTTTGTGTCTTTTTTACAATTTGTTCTGGATCCCTTTAATGTTGGTCTCTTCAAACGTAAAATTATACATGTTACAGGACCAGCAAAATGTAATATTGCATACTATATTATTACATTTTCTAACACTATCTTCTGAATCTGATTCATCCCTAAACCCTCATTGTCGTTCTCAGCCGACCACGTGGAAAGCTTCAACTGTGAAAATGGCTACGGGCTCAGCTACACCCTACCCATGCGACCATGCAGGCTGGTTGAAGTCGGTAACCTAACAGCGGGGATCCAGATGATGCAGACTATCCCGAAACTGATTCCATCAAAGCTCTTCGCAGGGGAGACTTGCGGACGAAGCAGCCGACTAGGCATTCCTCCGGGATTCCGTATCTGTCGAATTCCAGGTATAAAATAATGTTTTGTTTAAGTTTATTATTTTGGGCGTATACAGGTCATGTCCAAAATTGAGATTACTTAATTTCCATTTTAATTGATATTACGGGTGAATTAAGATAAATTCAAGCGTCAAGATGATACAGACCATCCTGAAGATACTTCTATGAATTGTATTAGATTTCTTCTACCATCACTCTTCGCAGGAGATAAATGTGGACGAAACAGTCTACTAGGCATCGCAGCAGGTAGCCGCATCTGTAGAATTCCAGTTATAAATGATATCACTGAGATTAATTCGATGTACCACTTTCAGATTGCAACGGTAACCCGTGCAACAACGGACTGTGCGAGGAGACTATGACATCCTACAAATGCCACTGTCCACCAGGGACTACCGGACTGAAGTGCGAAGAAGGTAAAACACATTCATCGATTTTCTCCTCCTTTATCATCTTCTTCTTCTCCTCCTCCTTTTTCTTTTTCTTCTTCTCCTTCTTCTTCTTCTTCCTCTTCTACTATATGTAGATTAAGACAGTTCCAGGTATCTTCGAGAAGCGTTAAATGCCAGTTTTTGGTCCCCCGTTAACGTTTACATGATAATTAACACTTCTTCTTCTTCTTCTTCTTCTTCTACTATTTATTTTCTATTATGTAGATTAAGACCAAGTTCCAGGTATCTTCGAGCAGCCTTAAACGCTAGCGTTTGGTCCCCCTTTAACGTTTACATGATAATTAACACTACATTATATATAATATTCAAATACAAATAAGTAAACTATTGTTAAAGGGGTAGTTTAGTTTTGGTAGAGAGGGCGCTGCACATCACAATTTGTTTGTGAGGTAATGAAAATCTGAGTGTCGAATTAGCGAGAACATGCAATTTTAATGGCAGAATAAATTTTATTTGGTCAAAATCGGCCCAGAAACGGCTGAAATATCAATAAATATATCTGATCCAATAATTATTTGGGGCCCAAATAATTAGATGAATATTTCAAAAAAATAAAAAAATGCTTGCACTTTTCCAAAAATTTTCAAAAGCGTTTTTAAAATAGTTGTTGATGATCTCTCTATTTAATCATTATTACAATAAAACATCACATGCATAATTTTGTATGAAAAATGGTTGAATCCAATGCCTTTTTAGAGAGCGCCCTCTTGAGTTTTAATGGCTCTTTTTTAATGATAACGGGCTTTTTACTTAGTCGTTTGTAATTTTGTATACCTTTCGAGCATGGTGGAGTTAAAACTATTAGTTTTATAATGTTACTGTCCATGTTTGGTAACTTAAGTTGAGCCTTACCAAAACTAAACTACCCCTTTAAGCTAATATGTATAAGGAAATTAAATGTTTTCAGTGATTGCATTTAAAACTCGGAACGCACTTTCCTTTCACAACCAGCTCCGTCAGACATGAAATCACACACGTTCTGAAACTGAGGGTCTTTGAAGCGGTACGTCCTATGACACATGAGAGTCTCCAACTCTACATTGATATACATTGTGAAACAAAGTAAGGCTACACTGTGCCAAACTGAGACACGGTTTATTTGAAAATTTGCAAAACTTCACCCTGCATCGTGAGACAAACGACATATTCACCATACTACGATGAAAGTATATCTCGTCTGGCTTGGTTCTCTCTTCCCGACTTTGTCACTATTACGTTCAGAGACAAAGTTCCTGCTATCTTGGTCTGAATCAAATGTTAATGCATTATCAAATCCCACTATCAATTCTACTTCCTTTTTAGAGGAAGCTACCGAGCAAGCTACCGAGCAAGCTACAAGCAGTGCTAAACCGTCGACTGGAGTGGTTCACTCGACGCCAAGAACCATGGAGACGTCAACAACCGTTTCCGCGTCGCCGCCCGATCCGACCTCGGGAAAAATGATGGGTATTCCTACGAGTCCCAAGTCCCTATTTCCGACTTCGACGTCGCCACTTACAACGATGTCATCGTCACTTGAGACACGTACTACGTGTAAGACAACAGACAGAAAACATGTAATTTATTTGCTGGCAGTAACAAATACGTGCATAAATAAGAATAATTTATTGTGCAATACCCTTCTTACAGAGTCTCTTATTATGTATTATGGTATAGAGAGATGTAGCATGGTCTGGTTGATTTCGGGCACGCTCTTCCTTTCCTTTTGTTTTTTCTTTGATGTTTTACCCGTGTGTTGGTTTTCGTTCGCAAATTGTTGGGGACATGTTACCATACTCTAAACTCTTCATTCTATCAATTTTAATTTTAGGGGAAGCTACAGAGAAAGCTACAAACACAACCACCAAATCGTCAACCGGAGTGCCTCGCTCGACGCCGAAATCCACGAAGACCTCGACATCAGCTTCTGCCTCGTCGTCCGATCCGACTTCGACGCCGACAACTACGGAGATACCAACATCCAATTCCGCCTCGCCAGCCGATCCGACCTCGACGGTGGCAACCACGAAGACATCGACATCAGCTTCTGCCTCGTCGTCCGTACCGACCTCCGGAACAACGATGGGTATTCTCTCGAGCACTGAGTCTACTTTTCTGACTTCGACTTTGTCGGTGACAACGCTGCCATCGTCACAAGAGACACGTCCCTTAGGTTAGACAGTGTTTTTTTTTTTTATTACACCACATCAAACTATAAAAATCAATCGTGAGCTTGAAACAGTAAAATGGAGATACATGACACATAGTAGTAGTTTCACTTGGGAACAACAATTACAATATAATATGTTAATAACTGATTGTATTAACCGAAACCCAATCCCCATGAAATGATCCCGCCAAAAAATGGGAACTGGTCCGCCAGTAGTCTTGGGTCCGGCTTTGATCACTACAATCAGATCACCGTGGTCTCTTAATCGTGTTAAAGGGATCTAGTTGTTGAAATTTGCCAAAAGTTATGAATGGTAGATAAACTGTGTATTGTTGTGATCTGATGTGTCCACTAAATAATGTGTAAACATTGTCACGTTAAATGAATATTATAATTATGGCCACGTAATGAGCAAAAATGCAAAGAGATATTCGCAAACTCATTGCACTGAATTTGTACACAGTTATAACTTTCTAGTGGATAATTAAAAATCTGAACACGTCAATCTTAATTATTTTTAACAAACGGCAAATTAAACCAAAGAAATGTCCATGCTTCCATTCGTAATACGAATACAGCAAGGTATGAGAGAACCACTAGAGTTCTAAGTAATTTTGTAGATCTGGACGATGTTACTAAATCCCTTTAATTGTGGTTTTTGGCTTGAAAAAAAAAAAAGGATTCAAATTTACCAACCATACATCGCGGTAAATCAATACAAATATTCTCTTCTTTATTTACCATTTTCATAGCGTTCTTCAAGTTTGAGGATAAGGTCACAGACAGCTCCGGCTTCGCTTCTGACTCGGACGTGAGCATAGGCGGTTCTTTGACGTACTCTGTCGGAATATGCGGTCAGGCTGTGGTGTTCGACGGTAGCTCAAGGGTAACCGTGGAATCCTTCAATGGCTACGCCTGGGGAACGAATTTCAGTGTGAGCCTTTGGTTCAAGCGCACTCATCCATCGGAAACAGGGACCCAGATCATCGTCAGCAACGGAGACAAAAGTAAAAGTCTTGAGAGCTGGGAGATCGAGGTCCAAGGGTCTGAAGGTAACAATGACATGGTGGCGCACACCTGCTTGTCCTTGTCAGATCCAGTGTCCAGCAAATACCCGTCCTGCCTTCAGCACGATCTGAGCGGAACAGGGACCGGGACAGCGGCTGAATGGAACCACGTGGTTACAACCTTCGACGGCAGTCAAAAGGTCGACTATTTGAATGGCGTGAAGGTACAGACATCGGACGTCTGCTGCAACCGCGAGATCCTTACTCGGCAAGAGCCCATCACTATTGGTCAAGACGGTATCGATGTTGGCGTGGGGAAGAAGACCTACTTCTTCGGCCTGGTCGATGAACTGCGTATCTACGATCACACGTTATCCGACTCCCAAGCTTATGATTTGTTCCATGATGACCGCTGCTCTTAAAGTTGGCTAATTATTAAGTTAAAATGCCCATATATCCCTTGCCTAGTGCCATACGAATTTGATTAAGCATAATGATTGAGCTATCCTAGTCAAGGATTCCAAATGTATTCAATACCGACATGATAATAGCGCTATATAAGTAACAGTTATTGTTAGTATTATCATTTTGAATTTAAGACGTGTCATATCTCTGCTTGATAATTTCCCACCCTGTCACTTCTCCTCAAAAACTGATAATTGAGGCACGATAGTTAATACCCCGCGTAAAGACCTGACTACGGGAAGGGCGATGGTACGCGACTGTCCCCTTCACCCCTGCCAAATACCCCATCCATTTTAAAGCCAAACCGGAGTATTGGGTATAGAATATTTCATAATTAATCTGTTAATGCAACGATTTGGACGAAGACTGGTTTGAAATTGACTAATTGACCAATAAAACGGTCTTTACCAACATTGAATTCAACCGCATTATTGTACATATATTGACCATTTGTAGCTGTTTCATCATTGCTATTTAGCGTTCAAATAATGTAAGTGGTAAATCATATTATAGTTTGAATTATTAGTATCATAAGTTATATAATAATACTAATAATAGTTGTATACTTGAAACTTTGCAAAATAATTCAATATTAAGGAATTAGGGTTTATCAGGCAATCTTAATGCTGTTTTCAAATATCGCACGTGTGTATTGTATGATTGTCTCAAAGTAAATATCATAATTTACATAGTGGTCATTTTTTGAAGCAAGGAAACGAGAAATAATAGTAATAATCACCAACGTAATTGAACATAGAGAGAATTGCAGAGATTGAATCGAATATTATTTGCAATCAATTTGTGTATATATATAAATATAGTCATGTATAGCTTGGGATGTGTTGTCCTGTATCGCATGCTCAACACTCTGAAATCCAAAATGGCTGTCCCTGCTTTGCTTATAAATGTAGTACGCGTAGTATTGTTTCCAAAGCCTAGAACCTGCACTGCACACTAGGAAATAAGGGTTCAATTTTGCACCCTTCAGGGTTCACCCCAAAGTGGGGTCTGCAGTCCCCTTTGGCGCACAATTAGGGTGGCAATACCTAACCATACCCCTTAAGGCTCTTTGCAATTTGCGCTATATAAATGTATTTTATTATTGTTATTGTAGCAGCATGTTGCACCCTTAGTGTACTCTAATTGTTCTTAGTGTCTAAGCAATAGATGCATTGATTACCGTTTTATAGTTGTTCATGATCTCTCTATTTAATCATTATTTCAATAAATCATCACATGCATAATTTTGTATGACAATGGTTGAAACCAATGCCTTTTTAGAAAAGCGCCCTCTTGTGTTTAAATGGCTCTTTTTTTTAATGATAACAGGCTTTTTACCTAGTCGTTTGCAATTTTGTATACCTTTTCAAGCATGATGGAGTTATAACAATTAGTTTATAATGTTACTGTCCACATTTGGTTACCAAAGTTCAGCCTTACCAAAACTATACTACCCCATTAAATACAATTGGAATTGTAGCGGTTCCCTCATACCTTGTTGTATTCGTATTAACAATAAAATCATGGGACAGGTTTCGGTTTTTCAAATTTCCCTTTCGTTAAAAAGATATTTACGATTGAAGTTTTCAGATGTTAAATAATCAAACGGATCGCGGAAACCGTGAATAAAATGAGGGCAATGAGTTTGTGTATTTTACTTTGCATTTTTGCTCATTACTCGGCAATATAAAGTCCGTTTGACTTGAAATTTTCACACAATACCCCGTGGACATATCTATATCAACAATATACACTGTACCAACCATTTATCACTTTTTGCACATATCAACAATGTTACTAGATCCCTTTACCTATTACTTAAAAGTATTTCACATTGCTATCCAGTTAACCTAAAGATTAAGCTTTTTTTATTTAAGGAGTCCTACAGGCTGATTATTGATATGTTTCTGCTATATGTCATGTACGAAGGCCTATATTGTATAATGGTCTATTATTAATAGCGGGTTATAATGTAGTTTCGTGTGTATTTGCACATTTAAGTACATATTTGGATTGCTATATAATTCACTATAATTATGGTCACTTCTCAAGCTTGATTATACTAAATAAGTTGTGCATACTAGACTTATATAATGCCATATCATTATGGTCTATGATTGAACTTGACATTTTATGTAGATCTGTTATTATTAATACTCATCATTTCCCTTGAATTGCAGGTACAATTTTTTTTTTTCATTTAACTCGATATGTGTACTTTACAAACTAAATTATTGTATATAATTTTGACACAAGTTGTGCCTTCTAAACTGAATTAATGTCATAGCATTATTATACATTATTAATATTATCATTATACATATGACTATCTATCTAATGACTACTAAGTCGCATTGTACCTTGTATCAATCATATAATGTTTGTTGAACTGCAGGTTCATACTTCAATACAGATTTGAAGTTTTTAACCTCAATATGTTAACTTCACAAACTACATATTGGTAAATAGGTTTTACCTTCTTCACTGGATTATTATCATAGTATTATGCCATGTTACTGATTGCAGCATATAATATAGGTCTATTTAATAACTAATAAGTAGTATTTTATAATATGTTATCAATCGTAAAGTTTCCGATGGATAGCAGATTCTAAATTATACAGATTCTAAGTTATTTAACTCGATATGTTGACTTCACAAACTAAAACAATAATGATTGCAAGTAAGCTGTGACTTCTTAACTAAACAAAGATCATAGCATTATCGTATATTATTGAACTTTACATTTTATGTGGGTCTATTTATTATGTAAAAAATATAGTTGTACATTTTATTAATCGTGAAGTTTCCGTTGAATTGCAGTTCCCTGATTAAACAGATTTGAAGTGATTCAACTCAATGTGTTATCTCTCACACAAAATGGCTGTAAATAATGTGTGCATTCTAGATTGAAGTATGTAACATTATGTTTGTTTTATTGATCGTGGCATGGTATGTAGCAGGGACCGCGGAATGGTTTTGAAAGTGGGGGGGCTGATCACATTTGAACTGTAATGTATTTCTTTATTTTATGCTTATGTATTTCCTTGTTTTTAGCCAAAAAAGTGGGGGGCTGCAGCCCCCCAGCCCCCCGGTTCCGCGGTCCCTGTGTAGGTAAATTTACTTATAATTCCCAATGTATATTGTATTCATCGGAAAGTTGCTTTTTATTTGCAGATTTATACATATTTGTTCCGTGGTTTAGCTCAATATGCTTACTTTTCATGATTGAAATTATATGATTGTAAATAGGTTGGCATTGTAGACTCAACAATTTCATAACTGTATTGGGCTATTACTGATTGTGGTTTGTTGTTGAGGTCTATACTAATAATTCGCATTGTATATTTTATTCATTGAAAGGTTTCCTTTAATTGAAGAAGTTTTGTCCTGATTTTACTTAAATCGCTTACTTTTCATGATTGTAATTATATAGGTTGTGCCTCCTAGACTCAAATAATAGCATAACTTTGTGTCGCTTTACGGGCTGTGGCTCCTTATGAAGGTCTACTAACAATTATCATTGTAAATTGAATTCATTGTGGGGTTTCCTTTAATTGCAGAAGTTTTGTCGCGATTTTACTCAATATGCTAACGGTTCATGATTTCATGTGATTGTTAGTATTTGATTGTTAGTAGGTTGTACCTTCTGGACTTAAATAATAATATCATCACGGTATATTGTATCACTTGTAAGGTTTCCTGTAATTCTTTAAGTTTGTCGTGATTTGACTCGATATGCAAACTTTTCATGATTGCAATTATCCTATTGTAATTAGGTTGTGCCTTCTAGACTTAAAGGGTGACTAAATTAAAAATCCATGTTGACTTTGGTTGATCTATAATAATGAATAAATCACATATATGCTGACTATTTGATGTACATTTTTGTCATATTTTGTATATTATTTTTTCTATTATTTTTGTTCTACCTGCTAAGATCCATCCCTAAAAAACCCTTCTCCATTGACTTCTCTGACATCACAATACCATTCAACCATCGATCAGCTAGATAAACATAAACAAAATATATGTTCTCACCCACTAAGTACCTTATTGCATTAGCATTGGATGTTTTCATTAAAACAAATTCTTTTCATGGTGAGTGGGCATTGTATAAAACATACAATGCTATTGTAAATAGGTGGTCAGTTGACATACCAAAGTATTTTGTTCGTCTAGCTGACTGATGGTTGAATGGTATTATGATGTAACATAAGTCAATAGCTTCTAGCGGGTTTTTTTTAGGGGTGAAGCTTAGCAAATAGAAAAAAAGTCATTACAAAAATAATATAAAATATATGACAAAAATGTACATCAAATAGTCAACAGATATGTGATGTATTCATTATGATAGATCAACCAAAGTCAACTTGCGTTTTTAATTTAGTCACCCTTTAAATAATTTAATAACCGTATGGGCCATTATTAATCGTGGCATTGTATGAACATGCAGGTCAATTAATTATTCTCACCATTATTGTGTTCGTCGTAAAGTTTCCTTTTAATTTCAGATGTACATGTTTACAGAGTTGTCGTCATAATGGCTACTTCGTAAACTAAATGATTGTAAATAGGTTGTGTTTTCTGGATTGAAATAATAATAAAGCATTATGCAGGGCGTGACACGAGCACTTGCCCTATTGCCCGGGGCAATTAAAAATTTATGTCGGGCAAGTAAAATTTCATAAAGGGCCTAGTTTGCTTCGCCGATCAGGCAACGTAACTACTTGTCAACCATGAGGGAATAGTGTAATTCCTTAGGTTTAAATCTCATCTAGAAGTGAGCGGGCAAGTAAACTTTCTGGTCGGGCAAGTACAATTTGAAAATGTTACTTGCCCGAACGGGCCAGTAAGGAATAAAGCTAATGTGGAGGTTTGCACTACGGTCTATTACTGACTGCGGCATTTCGTGAAAGGTCTATGTTATAATAAGTAGTCATTTCATTGCATGTTTTATTCATATTTTAGTTTCCTTTTAATTGTAAAACTAAAACTCTAACTACTTACTCAAACATAATGATTGTTAATATGATATGCCTACTACGAAATAGAATAAATAAAATCTAACTTAATGTAAATGCAAAAACATCGTCTATGTCTTTCCCCGATGTATTATATGTTCACCCTATGACATGATGTGTTCACACTGACATGATGTATTCACACTGACATGATGTGTTCACAATGTGACATGATGTGTTCACACTGGCATGATGTGTTCACGATGTTACATGTGTTCACACTGACATGATGTGTTTACACTGACATGATGTGTTCACAATGTGACATTATGTATTTACATTGTGTCATGATGTGACCACACTGTGATATGATATGACCACACTGTGACATGTATTCGCAATGTGTCCTTATTTGACCACAATGTATCACGATGTGCTCACACTAGGGCATAATGTGTTCATAATGTGACACGATGTGTTTACAATGTGACATGCGTCCACACTGTGACAAGATGTGACCACACTGTGACACACTGTGCTTTATCCGGTTACAGGATGACCATCTATTCTGGTTAAACCACTGTTGTAAGTTGGTCATCTTAATTATCAAACAGAACACACTGTATTTCATAATGTTCACCACAGTGTGACCAAACTGTGTCGAACCATGTTAAGGCCGCGTTTTTACAGTATCGACACACCTGTGAGCACACTGTGAATACACCGTAAATGACTTTTTGTTCACAGGGTGATGAGTAGTGTGGTAATACTGTCTGTCACAGTGTGCTCACATTGTGTTCACAGTTTGGTGAAATGAAATGAAATGAAGGACATTTTTTTTTTATGAAATTTATTTATTTCTCAAGTCACCCAAGGATGGGTATTGGAGAAAACAATTGAAAGAAACATCAATTACAAAATATCGATACCTATATACAATATTTACACATTATGTACAAGATATAAACCAATTTAAATGGTAACGATAAAAATCAAAATAGAGAACTAGTGAGTGATGACCTAGTACACACAGTGTGTTTATAATACGAACCAGCCTATAATAATAATAATAATATATTAAATGTATATAGCGCTTAATACAATGTTTCTAAGCGCATTATTATTACCATTGGTCATCAGGTACAGGTCAAACCCGCACAATTATATTGCGCACCGTCTCAACTCACTGGGGAGCATACTAGCCCAGCTGTCCAACGGTCGCTGAAAGGCTAATTAACACCCGACCAAATACCCATTTATACTATGACGAAAACCCGTCTCCTTTCTGGTGAACTGATGCGAAATAGTTCTAAGTAATTCTTTTAAAAAGAAGCATAAATTAATGAGTCGAGACTAATGAAAGAACAAATTGATGAATTGATGAGAAAAATTTAATTCTGTAAATGGAGTTACCGGTTCCGTTGGCACAAACAGGTGCGTAGCAATAATTTTAAAACAATATCATTTTTATTTTAAAGTAACATATGCAATAATCATATTGCCATAAGATAGTAATATACCGCAATTAAATTAAATCCTAGCTCGTATTTGAATAATAGTTTTGCTCTTTGCATGACGGTAACACAATTACGTTGTTTGTAAATAGACTATTACGATAATTTGCTTCAAAGCGCCGGAAATTAACTGGAGTATCAATTCGGTTGTTAAAATGAAAGAGTAAGTTTTATATCGGCAAAGCTAATTATTTATATTTGATTAACCCTATCAAGCTCAAGCTATATTGGCAGTCCAGGGCCTGGGAGGAAGCGCATATAGCTTTCCTTAATTTTTCACAGATTTCCATCAAATGTTTCTTATTGTTTTTTGTTGTCACCCCCTCCCCCACCCGTAGTTGGGGCGGGTAAAGCTAAACTTAAACCTAACCATAACCATAACTTACAATAAAGCAATAACGAGGCAATAAACCATCGGAGCGCAAATACTGTGCGTTTATTTTGGGGACAATTATACACGATTTAATTAAAGGAACGGAAGATAATATTTATTTGCGTGGAGTCAGCGGAAACTATGAATAGCATCCATTCACTTAAGAAGACAAAAGAGTCTGTTCTTCCGATAAAATTTGATATCCGCCTTTCCTTTTATACTAATATTCGCTTTTTCTGGACTTTTAAATGACATCATAACCTAGATCTAGATTTGTAACAAATCACTGCAATTATATTAGTCAATGTTTGTAGTAGCGTGTTTTTTTTTGCAGGGTGCCCCATCAAAAAAAAAAAAACGGCATATTTCCCTGGTTATACAAGATGACCATTCCTAAACCGTAAATTTCGGTTAGGTATTTCCAATTGTAACGACAATGTAGATTGTTTATAAACGATACCATTATTTTGTAAATTCCTGTTTAACTGCATTCCCCGTCTAAACCATAAATAATGTGATGTACAGAAGTTCGCTAACAATGTGCATGCATTATTACTTGATAATCTTGCTTGAAAAAGACACAATTTTCCGGCCACAAATCTGTCCAGATTTGACAACATTTGAAATCCAACATCGAGCCAAAAAAATACATATGGAACAAGAATGACATAATCCAAATTTGTATCAGTAAATGACTCCATAGATAATTAACCATGTCATTGTGTACGTGTATTTGTTATGGACCACCCAGTATAATCTTCCGTCTGTAATGTATTTGGGTTATTTTAATAAACAAGCGAGGATAAAGATGGATTCATAGAATAATAATCGCTTTACGATCGACGCCGGAAATTAGCTACAAGAGTATTCTTTTCTGAACATAAAAGAGTCTGCACTTCTGATAAAAGTTACTATCCGCCTATTTCTTAATTATATTGTAAAGTTATAAACTAAGGAGCTGTTTATTACAATTTAGCCTAAGATATACACTGGATAGTGAAGTTATCGTTTTGTTTCCGTGTTATGGAAAGCATGTCGTTACTAACATGCTTACGTTTTTTTTTCTGGGCCACCCTGTTTATTCAATATGCAGTATTATGTAATTAAACTAGTTTAGTAAACAAAGGAATATAAAATTATTGGCCACCCTGTGTTTTCCGTATACAGTATGAAGTTGCAAAAAAAAAAGAACAAGAAAGAGAATCATGGATTATTAATTGCTTCAAGATCGTCACCGAAAATAGTTGCAGTGTGCAAGTTTGTGAAAACAAAACAGTTTTAACTTCTGGTAAAAGCAAATATCCGCCTCTTTCTTAATAATTAGGCAAGAAATGTATAAACTAAAGAACAATTATTCTGAAATTTAGCTTAAAGGGGTACTTTTCCTTTTATGCTACATACAGAGACATGGCGTTGTGTTTTGAACTAACTTTCGGATGCGTCCACTGAGTAGTCCTTATAGACCCCTGGGGCGCGTTTCATGAAAGGGTCTTATCTCTAGGACGTCCTAACTGTCACGTGACTACGACTGAATTACGTACATGAACAACAGTTGTCCTAAATTTGTGATCGGAACAAACGCCATCATCGGTCAAATGTAAACATGTTTTATGGCACGCTTGCGTTACTTCAATCAGTCAGAAGGGGACACGAGACAAATAAACAAAGCTTTATTGTATTCGTATATGATTCCTTTTGTAATATTTTATCAAATATTAGTTATCAATGGCACCGCATGGTGTGGGGGATGAATCCCCCTTATAATACGAGGGAAGTGTAATGTACAAATTTGGCCCACCCCCCAAAAAAAAAAAATAAATAAATAAATAAACAAAAAAATGTGAACAAATAATAAAGGAATTGTGAAGTTGAAGCATTTTCGTTTGTATGTATTTGTTATACTTGTAAGTGCCCCAGCACTAACATGACTGTTTAAGTATGTATGGTTTATTTAATACGTACTTTACGATCTTATGTTTTTTTAATTTGTAAACTCATTTTAATTTACATAATTTACCATTGGCGTGGATCTGTTATTAATACATATTGTTCAGGGGGGGGGGGGGGGGGGTAATGTAATCATTCATCCCCCGCTGAACAAACGGTATTACGTAAGGATCGACGCCCATGTAATATACGTTTCTTTTTCATCCTTCTCATCACCTCTCTCTACTCTTCTTTCGCGCATAGTCCCCGTTGCTACCACTAATTTAATCATAATTCCCTTTGCCTCCTCATTATATTTAAGGCCTTTTTGGTGCCCAGCCCCTCCCCGACTGGGGAAAAAATCAGAGCTACGCCCCTACCCTTTTTTAAAAATGAAATTAACTTTCGAGACAAAATATAAATTTGTATCGCTGCTGTATGCTCCTAGTATTAGTAGGTACATAAATTGTCAACAAGCAGATTCCATACTTTATAGAATTGTCTCGATGAAGAAGACCTCTTTTGACAATTAATATTTGTCCTTGTTTATTTCAAAAGTAAAATGTCTTCATTTTGCCAGATCATCTACCTTACAGGCAAATTTAATATTTATTGATAAAGTGTGACTGATCAAATCAGTTCGTTAAAGTGAAATATATGTATCTAATATTTTTACATGTATAATAGGGTCTGTTTGATGAAGATACTAATTAATAGTGTCTTTAAATAAACATAAGCGGCAACATAAGCGGATCTTTTCCGAAAATGATATTTCATGTTTCTTTTGTGTTCGCTTTCAGCTGGCCGTTTGCTGTACATACAGGGGCGTAGACAACGGGGGAGGGGGGGGGGGGATGCGGGGTATGCACAATCATCCCCCCCCCCCCAGGTTTTAGGGAAGGATATTTTGTTTGTATGTGTATCTGTATACGAGCGGGAAAGAAAAAAATTGTTGTATGAGCTAAGACTTGTTATTTCTAACGTTCAAAAAGTAATTTATACATCCACTTTAAATTTTCGCTGCGCGCTTCGCGCGAACAGATTATCTCAGTTTGTTGTGTAACTTGCGTATGGTCTGGGATGAGTATTTTTTTCTGTACCTGGCCACGTATTTCTAGTGTAGGCTGGCATTTCTCTGGCTGCTTGTGTGACGTGCATCAAATTGCACCATTTCAAGTATATATATGCAAAATCTTCTCCGTGGGAGGGAGACACCCCCTCCCAAACCCTCCCTTTTTGGCTCTGCCCCAGCCCTCGGTAGCTTCGCCCCCTCGGGACTCATTTTTGGCTATAGGCTATGATGTTGGATCATACATAATGTGGCATATGGTTTATGTTGGAACTGTGTATGACAGTGACTAAATATGAATGACATATTTGTGTGTGTGTTTGGGGGTGCATATTTATTAGTGTCTCAATATTTTTTTCTAAAAATATATTTAAAATTTCTGGTCGATCAAATCATAACACGCTTTCCCAGATACAGTCAATGTTAAGCCCGACTTTCCTATCTAGGTAAGCACCAGAGTGCACGATTTCAAGTCCAAAAATGCAAAAGCTCCTTACCGTGGGAGGGTGGACACCCCCTCCCACACCCTCCCCCCCGCTCAGTCACTTCGCTCCCTCGCAATGTCTCACTCTCACATTTAGCTCAAAGTTGGCGGCCCTGTGAGTGTGGTTGGGCATGAGCCCCTACAAACACAAAATCGTGAGCCCCCTTAGGTTTTGCCCCTCCCCCCCCCCCCCCCCCCCCCAATCCAAAACTGCTTCCGGCGCGCCTGGTCTCGCCTGGACCTGCGAAAAAAAACATTTGACGAGCCCTCCCACTGAGAGGACTTTCAACCAATTCCCTCGATCGGTCTAAAATTAGGCAGGCGGTCTCGGCGGGGAAAAAAATTTGGCGACGGACAGTCCCCCCCCCCCCCCCCCCACCGCCCCCAACTGAGAGGACTTTCAAGCAATTGTCTTCGTCTCGAAATATTTCGGCAGGTGGTCTCGGTCCGGTGAACGGCAAATCATCCCCCCAGGTGTAACAAACTGTCTACGCCACTGTGTACATAAGAACAGAACATTGTAATATATTCTGTTTATGTTTTATATAAGTATTCATGTTATGGCACCAATAAACTAGCATTATGCTGATAATTATTCTACCGATTATACATTACGTTCATAGCAAAGGTTACGGAATGGTTCGCTACTATCGATAGTCCGTAATTTCGACTTAGGAGCCTTTCTTGCAACAGTTTAGGACAACTGTCCTTTGCACGTAATTCAGTCGTAGTCACGTGACAGTTAGGACGTCGTAGAGATAATACCCTTTCATGAATTAAATATTAATGTAAACATTAATTGTATTATAATTGTGTTGTGAATATAGTTTCTTATTTCCTTTATATACACCTTCTTTTTTTTATCAGAACAATGAGGAATTATTTTATATTGTTTTAAACAGATTACCTTTGCGGCACAACTAACTACCTAAAATATTAAATGTTACAATAATACTTGTTTCAATACTTATGAAAATCATCATTTTGGTCATTGAAGTTTGTGCTGTTATTTATGAGAAAACAAAAATTGAATTTAAGCAGCGCTGCAGTTATTAAGCTATAAATATTATCAAATTAGTAATTCCCATTCACTGTTCCTCAAAAGCAAATTGTGTTTTTCAAGATTTGAATAATTATTCTGTAATTAAAGTTGTGACGTTTGAAAAAAAAAAAAATGGAAGTGTTGTTATTGCGCTATCGCTATGGTCATAGTAAAATCTAATTACCCACTTGTCGTGACATAATAGGGCATAAACTAAATATATCCGCTCCTTTAGATATTTGCCGTTCATTTTGGTTTCAAAATTTGGTATTGATTTTTTTCAGAACGGTAAACATTGAATAATTAAACTTTGAAGATAGTATCTGTTCTACATATCGTCATTGTAGTTGCGTAGCAACGGGACGGTAGTGTTTGGGGCGGAGAGGCCTGGGGGGGGGGGGGGGGGGCACGTGCCCCCTCAAATTTGACAAAATGTAAAAAGAAAAAAATTATGGTAACATCTTTTTGAAGAAAATAAAATACATAAGGTGTGCGCCCCCATGATTTGTGTGACCCCCCCCCCCCCCCTCCCCCCGATCAGTTTAACCATGCTTCGCTACTGCCATTTGGACAGTTATTACTCCTATGCACAGATGCCTAGTGCAATATGTTCCTCTCAAAATTATTGCATTCGAATCATTCTGTAATTCACGTTGGTTCGTGCAAGCATCTAAAATGCTAAACAAGAATATATAGGATTGGCGGAGGCAGTTTAATCGGAAAAGTGCTTTGCATACCGGTGGATTGGCGTTTCTGAATAAAACAAATAGTAGGTTGTTCGCAGAAGTAATAATTGCATCTAGACAGTTTTCATTCCTTCAAGCAAATAAACAAGAATATTGGTGATCGAGAAAAGCAGATTCCTTGGAACTATTTTTTATACCAGTATCATTCTGTTTTTCAAGTATGCTGTTTCCGAAGTCACAGTAGCTTGTCCACCGCAGTAATAATTACTTCCGATCGGAATTAGACATTGTCATTATTCAGAGTTTTTGATTTGTTCAAAGCAGATTCGTCAAGACTGAGGGAGGTATATTTAAATAATCTGAAGTAGAAGCAGAACACTTTCTATAAACTAGAATAACTGGATACGGTTTAATCTCGCACTCTCTTGAAAAGTGATGAAGTGTTAACGCTTTCTAACATTCACCTAGTCGGAAAAATCCGCAGTAAGTTTTACGTCTCAATTGGAGATCGTCATTATTGGGATTTTTGTTGCTTTCAAAGTTAACTCTTCAAGATCGAGGGGGCAGATAAATCAGAATTAGAAGCAGACAACTTTAAATAAACCCGAGCAACTGTTTACCATAATTTTGTACTCTGTTGTAAAGTGATCAACTTCTTACGCTTTCTAACATCCATCAAGACGAAGGGAGCCACATTGATAAATACTTCGCAATTGGACATCGTCATTATTGAGATTTGTTGATGCTTTCAAAGAAAATTCTTCACGATCGAGCGAAGAAGATTAAGCAGAAGAAGAAGCAGAAAACTTTCGATAAACTAGAACAAGTGGATACGGTATAATCTCGCACTTTCTTGAAAAGTGATAAAGTTCTTACGCTTTCTGACATTCAAGTCGAAGCGAGTTCAACTGTGAATCTTTGTGAAGCACCTCCAGGAATCTCCAGGATGGAATGAGGCAGATGAAGAAGTAGAAGAAGAAACTTATTGATAAACTTAAAAATCATTGAATAATATATATCATCAATATCTCATACTCTCTCGAAAAGAGATAAAGTTATTAACGTCATTCTACAATTTGCCAGTCGGAGCGAGCTATGGATACCGGAGCACGGAACTTACGACCGGTAAGTGGACTTTATTCCTTCTATCATTATTTTCGAATCACTTTATACAAGCAAATTAAATGTTTTCACAAAATGTTTGCGTCATTGTTGTTTTCTTTTATTTGATGTTTTGGTTATTCATGTCTTGTTTGAATAGAAATACACGGTAGGTAACCTCAGTTAAGCAAAACAAAAACAAATGAGTGCGTAGTGTATACAAAAACAAATAGCGGTCTAAAAACATATTTATTATTTCCATTATTAGTGATAACCAAGAAAAAATAATTATACGCCTAAAAGTGACGGGAATTATGCACCCATTAGTAAAGGTAGACGAAAATGCCAGCGTTTGCTCCCCTTTAACTATGCAGAAAAGTTCTAATTCGGGTAATGATTAAGCAGTTCAAAATGCTCAATAATCAACCCGTTATTAGCAGACACTCTTCCGTTCACATTTGTGCTGACGAGACTGTTTTTATTTTTCCGCATACGAACTTTAAAAGATTCAATCAGTTTTAAATGAGATCAACGCATATCTACAGCGCACGGGCACGCAACAAGGTCAAATGTACATGAACAACCACACACTTTTGTAAAGCCCCTGTCAACATTCAAGGTGAACTAAAGTGATTGCGCAATATGGCACCTCACAACAAACATATATCTCTGATTGTGAAAGAACTACTCGCCAACGAAGACTTCAAACAGGCGCTGTCTGAACTCGTCCAACAAGAGATGGAGGAGACCCCACTACCCCACTACACTCAGAGATTAGAAAACATTGAAAAGGAGGGATGGAAAACGGACACACGGGTCAGCAAGATCTACGACGAGCTGTCGAGCAAAATCCAGGAATACACCAGCACGGTGGAGAAAGCTGAGGCGTCGATCATCGATGCTGAAAACCAACTGAAGGAGCAACAAGTCCACATCGAAAACCTCCAGGAAAAGCTCCAAGAAAAGGCCAACGTCATTCAAAAAGCTGGAGAATGATATTAACAGCTTGGAGCAATTATACTCCAGGCGTGATTCCATTTGAATCTTCGGAATCCAGGAATCAGACAATGAATCTGCTGAAGAAGGGAGTTGTGGAAGTGTGCGAGAAAGATCGGCATTCCCCTACCTGCCTACAACGTGACGACATCGCTACCAGTCATCGGGTCGGGGCACGCAACCACTCCAATAGGAAAGGTGAACGCCCGATCATCGTCAAGTTAAAGGAGTACACCGAAAAAGGGCAGGGGGCTCTTGATGAACCGTTCAAAGCTCAAACCAACTGGCATCACAATCCAGGAAGACCTGACCCCCAAAAGCCGTGCTCTTCTCAAAGAAGCGTACAAAAAAGTACACAGAAAAGAAGGTATCGGCGGCACGGTCGACAGATGTCAGGTTATTTGTAGCCGATGCCTACCAACAGTCACAACACAGTGAAGAAACCTATCACCTGCCATGAAGACCTTGAGAGCTCTGTGAAAGTTCGATATTCACTCACTCAGATTTCTGTGCCACATGAAATCAGTAAACACTAGCATTTAACTATATATAGTATATACTACAACTGTCAACAGATACCAATACACTCGAAGCTGATAAAGTGCGAAATAAATTACTCAAGACTATTAATATCAGATAAACACAACTCAATTGCAATAATTACAATTATGAAATATTATTTTAATCTTTATTCACCTCGATTATAGAAGGGCTTATTCTGAACGTTTTGATCCCAGTACCTAGTATATATTATGTTAAATGGTAAAAAACATCCGTGTAGGTTTTGTGAAAAAAACTGTTAGGAAAAACAAGCATTATTATGTACAACATGCCTTGAAATGGGTTTATATAAATTTGGGTCACGTTAATAAAAAAAATAACATTATGATTGTATACAGAACAAATTTGAAAATTGGGAATGTCCCAAATGTTTATTTTTATATATGCCTTTTAGAGATGAGGAATCTAGTGACTTAGACGATGGTAATAATATTAGCATACACTTGATAGCAGATCCTCACGGAGGAGATTTAAGAGATTCATTAGATGCTACTCGTAATTTGGAGTTCCCAGGGGGTAAAGGTATAAAATCGCACCACGTAAATATACGAAGCTTAAGAATTATGGGTTGGCAGATTTACAGCAGCTTCTTACTAATAATTCTTATGATATATATTGTGTATCAGAAAAGTGGTTGGATGAAAATATAACATATAATATGATCTCAATACAAGGGTATGAATATGAAAAGAAGAGACAGAGGACAACCGTACTGGGTGGCGGAGTTGGATGTTATATTAAAGGGGTAGTTCAGTTTTGGTAAGGCTTGAACTTTAGTAACCAAACCTGGACAGTAACATTATAAACTAAATAGTTATAACTCCACCATGCTCGAAAGGAATACAAAATTACAAACGACTAAGTAAAAAAGCTCGTTATCATTCAAAAAGAATTAAAACACAAGAGGGCGCTTTCCTAAAAAGGCATTGTTTTAACCATTCTCAGACAAAATTATGCATGTGATGTTTTATTGAAACAATGATTAAAGAGAGAGATCATCACAACTCTTTTAAAAACGCTTTTGACAAATTTTGAAAAAGTGCAAGCAATTTTTTGTAATTAAAAAAAAAAAACATCTAATTATTTGGGCTACCCTAAATAATTATAAGATCACATATATTTATTGATATTTCAGCCGTTTCTGTGGCGATTTTGACCGAATAAAGTTATTCTGCCATTAAAAAATTGCATGTTCTCTCAAATTCGACTCTCAGATTTTCATTCCCTCACATCAAAATTGTGATGTGGCAGCGCCCTCTCTACCAATACTAAAACTACCCCTGTAAAGAAAAATACACATACATAAGAAGAGTTAGAATTAAATGAATTGGAATTGATGTGGTTTGAGATTAAAGGGGACTTAGTAACATTGTCCAAATCCTCAAAATAAATTCTAATTCTAGCGGTTCCCTTATACCTTGTTGTATTTGTATTAACAATAAAATCATGGGACAGGCGGTTTCGGTTTTTCAAATTTCCCTTTCGTTACAAAGATATGTATGATTGAAGTATTCAGATAAGAAAAACTCCGGGCGAGTTTTTCTTCCGCGTACAAAGTGAGTCCAGTGAGTTACTGAATAATCACTTTGCATTTTCGCTCATTACTTGGCCATTACAATGTCCATTTGACTTGAAATTTTCACACAATACCCTGTGGACATATGAGATAACAACAATATACATTGCACCAACCATTCATCACTTTTTGCACATGCCAGCAAAGTTACTAGATCCCTTTAAGAAGAGACATAATCTTAATTTTGAACACTTACAAAATGAGCCATAGAAAATTCTATTTTAGTTGTCAAATGATGTAATTATTTAACTTGAAGAGAAATTGTTATCAAAATGAATTTTTGGAATGTGGTAGTGACATCAAGAAAATAAATTGTGAACATTTTGAAACAATCTCCTTCCAAATATAAATGGAATTATGGAGGGAAAAGTTGGTCGTAGAAGGAAATATCATCACTGATGCTGAAGAAATACTGATGGCGCCCCGCCTAGTGTAAGAGATATAAATGCACTTGATACGTTATGACAAACAGACAAGGAATTTGAATTTAAAGAGATATCTATTGAATTTCTTAAGAATGAATATTAATGAGTATAAATTGTAAAAAGGCTGTTGGTGTGGATGGTCTACATCCTAAATT
Source organism: Echinarachnius parma (assembly GCA_037951105.1). Lineage (NCBI taxonomy): Eukaryota > Metazoa > Echinodermata > Echinoidea > Clypeasteroida > Echinarachniidae > Echinarachnius > Echinarachnius parma. The sequence continues at coordinate 10,701 of JBAMJV010004003.1, read as the reverse complement.
ATTAAAGTTAGCTGCCGAAATCATTGCAGCTCCTTTAACTCACATGTTTAATAGATATTTAATAACCTCTCAAATTCAAATGGATTTCAAAACTGCACGTATAAGACCTATACACCAAGGTGGTGCATTTGAAATAAGTAATTTTCGACCAGTCTCGATACTGCCAATTCTTTCTAAAATATTGCAAAAGGCTGTGTATAAACAATTGTATGATTGTTTTAATAATCATAAACTCTTGATCAAATGAGCAATCCGGTTTTAGACCATTACACTCAACAGCCACATGTGTGTCTCACATAGTAGATTTTTTATTGCAAAATCTGGATTCAGGTCAGTTAATAGGTGCCATATTTGTTGACCTAAAAAAGGCGTTTGATGTTATTCCATTACATTTGATTCTTGCTAAATTGTCATTGTATGGTATAAAGAATATAAGTGGTTTGAGTCTTATCCTTTACGTAGAAAACATTGTGTATCAGTCCAAGAATGTTGAAGTAATTATTTAACTGTTCAGTCTGGAGTTCCACAATGATCAATTCTTGGCCCACTCATATTTTGTTTGTTTATAAATGATATATGTAAATTGAGTTTTACTTCCCAATCGAAAATTTTACTTTATGCGGATGACACTGCTATCTTGAATAATGTTGTTGACTTTTTTCAAGTTCAAAATGATTTGCAAAGAGATTTTGATTTGATTGTAAAGTGGCTTAAGAATAATGAAATGTGTAATTACATAATGATTGAGCAAAAATATCTCTTAGCTTCTGTTCGGAGGATACCTATCTGTCAATATGACGATGTCTGATGGAGAAAATAACTGCGCTACATAAAGTAAAATGGTCTTCTAAAACGGCAAAATGTTATTAATGAATGATTATTACCAACGATAGCGTGGAAAGCAATCATACGCTACGAACAGTTGTATGAGAACTATAATGATTAAGGCTATTTACTGTTTACCTATATTTCCTATTATTAAGAGCTTTATTCTAAAAGGTGGTAAATCCATTTTTGTTTTACTTTGAGGCAAAGCAGGTTTGTTTGTCCAACTTTTTACACATGCCTATATGGATATGAAAATAGGATGTTCTATATTGATTTGGATTTTTAACGTATGACCTACCATTTGTATTCCTAGATATCAACGTAGCTTATTGATGACTGACATACTTACCTCAGTTTTGTTTATGGAAAGCGGATTTAGTGCTTTTTGTAACTAATCTCATCATGTATTGTTCCTTTAAAAAGGGCATAACAATGACGTACAATGCGTAGATTGAAGAAGAAATTATGAGGCAGAAGGAGCGATAACCATAAATATCTTGAAACGTAAGCTTATTAGCTACAAAGAAACGGGGCCCCGTGTCACGCTAAATCCGTTGGCACTGCGAAATCCGTACGCAGTCGCAAATGCGCATGCGCACCTGTGGGAAAATTGCCTGCGAAATTCGTTCCCACTCATGCCATTTGTAATAAAGCATGCAAAATGCCTCCTTGAGGCTCCTTGCAGCACAAAGTGTTGTCAAAACCCGACGGTGGATTAAGAAAATCCATTCACGCCATTTAAAAATTTGATAAAACATGTGTCAATTTGTTATTAGCATGAAATTGCGGCGTAATAATGGTCACGATTTTCGCAAGACACACCTCCAAATGTCTAAGCGCATGCGCATTTGCTACTGGGTACGGATTCGCAGGTCACGGATTAAGCACCACACCGGAGGGGGGAAGCGTGCCCTCAATATTAAAATAATATTTATTCTTTAGAAACTAAATTATTATGTGCTACAAAATAATTCGTTTGCCTCCTACCCCCTTCATTCCGGTTACTGCTCGTTATTTTGCATGTTTGTTTATTACTCGGCCATATAACGTCCGTTTAACTTGAAATGTTCACACAACACCCAATGGACATATACAAAAAAAATATATATACATTGTATCAAAGACTCATCACTTTTTTGCAAATGCAACTAAGACCCCGTTTACAGTGCAGGGCCGGGCCGAGCCGCGGCTCGGCCCGGCCTAAATTGCGGTACTCGTCCCCCCCAATTTTGTGCGTTTACAGTGGCGGGCTCGGCCCGGCCGCCCTTTCAATATCTTGTCGTAGTGGCGCTCTGCATGTAAACAAACCATTATTTTGGGGGCGCGCCGGGGTCAGAGTGCAGAGGCGCTGGCGCGCGCACGCGGGTTATTTGCAATAAACCTAATGATCCTTTCACTTCCGGGGTCACATTTGGTACCGCATTTGGCCATGCGTGCGTTTACAGTGAGAAAAAGCGGGGCTGAGCCGCGGCTCGGCCGCGGCTCAGACAACCTCCAGAGCGGGGCCAAATGCGCGGCCACTTTTGGTACCGCATTTGGCCTTTTGAGCATTTACAGTGAAAAAAAAGGACGGGCCGAGCCGCGGCTCGGCCCGGCCTTTTTTTCACTGTAAACGGTGTCTTAGTTACTAGATCCCTTTAAGGGTGTGTGTTTTAAGTAGCACTGAACGAAATGCTCCTAGGGAGCGAAAAGAGTACACATTACAGTGTTTCATTGACTTTGTCGAATCAACCATCCTGTCCTGATGAGTAGACAGAAGCAATTAGTATTATCAATACAAAACTCTGACATTAGAGCTCTTCTGTTTTTCGCAAGTAAATAGAAGCTTCAGCTAATTTCCGGTGCGTCGAAGCTATCAATCATTATTCTCCATCTTTGACAAATCATTGTATCGTCACAACAATAAAGGCACAATTTTCTCTCTGGCAACCATAATTGCTCCGATAGTTGACACCCCTCTGACACTCCTGTTTAAGATTATTGGTCATGTATATGTTTAAGTTAAGGATCAAAATTATATTTTGGTTTACATTCCGGTTTAGATTTAGGTTAAGGTTAAGGTCTAGGGTTATGGTAAGGGTAAGAATTAGCGTTAGAGTTAGGGTAACGGACACGGCCTCGTTTAGGGCTTGGTAATGGGTTAGGGTCTAACAAGCTTAATACAGTTTACATTTAGTGTTAGGGTTTTTGTTAGGTTAAGGGTTAGAGTAAGGGTTAGCGTTATAGTTAGGATTAGAGTAATGGTCTCGGATGGGGTTTAGGGTTCAAAAAGATTAAAGGGATGCCTGTAAAGTGTCTAACTCCACGAACATTACTTGGAGCTTCCTCCTTTATCTTCTACCGTGTTGTTTAGCCTATGGTAAGAGAATAATAAATAGGGTTAGATTTTTTCAAATTCCCCTTTAGTATGACGATATCTATCATTCAGCTCAAGAGCGTTACTGAACGGTCATAAACCTCATAAACGTCATACAGAAATTCGTTGTAAAAGCTGTCGCATATTTTCGCCTGGAAAGCAGTGATCCTTTTCAATGAAACTTTTACACATCATTCGGGCATATCTTACAATAATTTTGGTACAGGATTGACGTCTCAGATGTCATTTTGGGCAATATCTGACACTTTACAGGTGCACCTTTAAGGTTTAGGTTTAGGTTTCTGGTTACGGGGTTAGGGTTAAGATTAGGTATTAGTGTTAGGGTGAGTACTGCATTGTCTTTTAGTTAGGTTAGATATTTGTTATTTTCCCAACAATCCCATTTATACCGTCTTACAACACAAAGTTAGCTTCATTCAATTCATGCAATCATTAAACTGTCTTAAGATGACAATCGGGGGCGCTATTTGCCGTAAAGTGGTTGAAATATGCTGTGAATTCTGACATGTATGGCTAGTTTGGGTTAGATGGTCTGAATTGAATAGGAAAATTAATATGCTAAGGAAAATGAATAAGCTTAGGAAAAATAATGCAAGTGTATGAAATTATTATTTTACATTATTCTAGCAGAAGTATACTTCGTCTTGAATAATATAAGATAATAACATTTATGGATCGTTTGGTACATTTGAGGGTCGCTATCTGTTTTAATTTTGAATGTACATTTTTTCCCTATTAACTAGGACTTAAGTGAGATTTTCTATTTAAACCAAAAATCCCTAGGAACGCCGTTTGCTGTACAATTGTCTTTGCTAGGTAAAGAAAAAATGACTAGCGGCTCATTCTTAGATGGTTTATTGGCTGACATGCCAACGGAAATATTCAAACTGGGTAAACAATTATACTAACATATTCGCAATAAAATCTTAGTTACAGTCACCAAATTTGGTGAAAACCGAACAAGAATTAGAGAGCCGGTGATATACCATTGTTATTTTGTTTATAGTTTGGTTTAGGGGAAGGCGGGCAATTATTATTGTTTGGAGGCGAAGCAAAGTTGCTACGAAACGAATCAACATAAGCAGACTATTAACCGAAACATACAAAAGCCTAGGCAGACTCTGAACAATTCGTTAATAACTGACTCTTGCTTTGTACAAATTTAATTTACTGATTTGATAATTCAACTTATATCTCGTTCTTTGAAGCAAATAGTCGGCTATCGCTTTTCTGACAACTTAATTATGTTCCCATCATCACATTAATTCAACTCGTATTCAAATATTAGTCAAGATCTGAATTGGATAATGGTATATTGAATTTGTGGGTGAAATTGATGTCTCTATCTTTATTTCTCAACACATAACACTGCGATAAAAGCTACGATAAATGACAGGGATGCCATGCATTTTTGTTTGTACATGTATATGATTACCCTAATTGCTACACTGTATAAGTCTCAACATGTTTTTACGTATTTTGTATGAAAAAACAACATAACTATTATAATGCAAGCAAGTTAGCATGTATTATATAGTTAATCACCAATATATGTTATACAAAAAAAAAGTCAGGAAAATGCAATTGCTACATTCGATTTCGTCATTTACCATTCGACTTGATCAATGATCATTCAAATTCAATATTGGCTCATCCGAATTCGTCATTTTGCAATGGAATTCGTCTCGACTGGTCATAAAACGCACAATGTGAAGTTCGAATTCGTCATTGTTCATTCGATTTCAAGACTTTGTCGTTCAATTTCGTCACGTAGTGTGGTTGCCCTGGTCCATATGTATTTCCCTATTGTAGCTCATCATTTCAAAATGAACAACTTCAAAAATAGGTGTTTCTAATACCATCAACTGATCACAAAATAATTTATTTCGATATTGCTATTCACAAAACAATAATTGACCAGAAGTCTAATTGATTGATCCATGCAATTAATTTATGTTGGGAAACACATTACCTTATCAAATTAATTATATAAATACAAAAACTGTTCAATAGACGATAGACTAAAATTGTATGCATTTCTGGGGCACATAACAAACACAGATATTGGGTTCAAATATACAAAGGATAATAATTAAAGGATGATGAAACAAATTGTCAAATACACCATTCGATATTGTTTGACGAATTTGAATGGGAAATAACGAAATTGAATGCCCAATGACGAGATTGATCATCACATTGTACACCGGCCGTAGTGAGCGGACGAACTTGAATGAGCTATTTTTTCCATGAAATATAATGATAGTGAGTTAGAAAATATCAGTCATATAAAATATCTTTATCGAGTACTACTCTACTCTTAATTAGTATGGTCAAAACATATTGAAATTATATATCTGAAAATATCACGGTCTATATAGCATGTATAAGACGGATAAAGCATTTAGTTCCGTATAAAGTGCTAATAAATTTATATTATGCACATACTTTACCCTACATAGATTATTGCTGCACTGAAGCTGTTCAAAGTCAAATTTGTGAAAGATACACAAATTACAGAATATATATGCAAATCCTGTTTTTAATTTATACCGCTTTACATCTAAGTGTTTTCTGCAAATTACACTGAACTGCGATCGGTGAACAAAGAATGAAATATCAGTATTGTGTTATCATGTATAAAGCTATAAATAATTTGACTCCAGTATATTATATCGAATTATTGATAGAACGGCGCACCGCTCACTAAGTAAATCGATACCCTTTGAGAAGCCCCCTCACAGTAACCATATTATCCTCGACTCCTCGTACTGAATATATGAAGCGATCATTTGTTTATACAGTTCGTTATTTAATAAACTTCCTATTGTCATCCAATCTAGTTCCTCACTAGGTATTTTTTTAAAGAAATGTAATAAGTGCAATAAACAGGTTATATATAGTTAAATATTTATGACCCATTAGTAATGTTATATTTATATTGGTTTTACTATAATACTCAGTTATAATGTATTTATTGGGTAGGGTGATTGGGGTAGATAAGTGCATGCTGATGAATATTTATGTTGTATCTGTGTTTGTCTAATTCATGATGTTGTATGTTATTTAATGTATAGATCTTTATTTTGAACTGTATTGTAACATATAATCATTTGTATGTCCCATACAGCATGTACAGGGCGCCGTTGTAAAGCAGTTTTTTAACTGAACGACCTACCCTGTATTTTTTTGTAAGACGACAAGAATAAATAAATAAATAGATACATATACGTGAAGTGATTAAAAGTGTGCATGGCTGAATCGTTTTGTGAAATGTTAAGGTTGATGCAATAAAAACAAATTGCTTTGTATAGTGTAACTGTCAGGCTCATTTAATTTCTTACCTGATTCTCTAATGATCACAAGTTTTACTACAAAGCATGCCTTAAATTACACTTCCGATTGAATTACTTCGGTTCTGTTTTACAAAAATATATTTCGACATTTATCTCGCAACTTTGTACTTCTGGCTTGCAAACTGTCTTTCGGTTGTCCCCCTCTTTAAAGGGACTTAGTAACATTGTCCAAATCCTCAAAATAAAATGTTCATTCTAGCGGTTCCCTCATACCTTGTTGTATTCGTATTAACAATACAAATCATGGGACCGGTTTTGGTTTTTCAAATTTCCATTTCGTTACAAAGATATGTACGATCGAAGTATTCAGATAAAAAAAAACTCCCCCGGAGTTTTGAAACCGTGTAAAAGTGAGTGCAGTGAGCTAGTGAACATCACTTTGCATTTTCGCTCGTTACTTGGCCATGCAATGTCCATTTGACTTGAAATTTTCACACAATACCCTGTGGACATAATTATGAAATAACAACAATATACATTGCATCAACCCTTCATCACTTTTTGCACATGTCAACAAAGTGATTAGATCCCTTTAAGTAATATTACTAAATGAAAAGGTTTTCAACTTATTCCTTTATATCTTTCCAGGTTACAGCGTTGCGGCGTGACGTCAATCGAAGCGCTAATAGCCCCATACTGGCTGTGTTGCGTGGTAAGTACATAAAATATTGAATTCAATTCAATTCGATTCGATCAAGCTGTATTCATAGTACTGGGGGTTGACTTGCACATGTTTACAAGCATGTCTCAAAAAAGGAAGAGAATACGAAAATTACAAATATCATGCATAAGTTTGCACAAATTGTATATCTAAAACATAATTGGCATTTGCAATATTAATCAAGATGATAAAGGAGATAATGCATGTAAAAAGTGTCACTATAAAAAGGTAAAACAGAACTAATACATAGCACACATAATGGAGAAGTTATGATGTTTCATTTCAACATCAAATAAAGGTGTATTGTTATGTAACTGAAAGCGCTGGTATGCTGATGGGTGGGGTGGGGGGGGGGGGGGGCTTTCGCAGCCGCAAACAATGGAATTAAATCATGATATACAGGCATAAACTGACTGATGCATTTTCATGGAAGGGGAAACAAACATTAAATTCAAGGTGTTTTCAAGGCGGTTCAGATTCAGGAATCAGACGCACAGTGACATATTGTGAACGGCTTGCATATGGTGCAAAATACAGCGAAACAAGCGTTGTGTAATGCGCACAAACTAGGCGTAGTTATGAATGGACGGACGGCCCACAACACCCCAAGCATGATAATCACTATCCCTCTTAAAAGAGCGTTTTTAGACTAAAAATTTCCTTATGTAAAAGCATCGGCGTAGAGTGGTATCATTGACTTGGAGGGTGCCGGGGGCGTGGGGGTGGTGCACAAATCAATAAAAATGGACTCTAAAAGGAAATTACAGATAAACAATGTAACGTAATAGAACCATCATATTCGCAAAATATACAAAAATGAATTTTATATTGATTCCGACTTTCTATGAAATGACAATTTTAAAAAGTAGTAACCGTTACATTTAGTACATTTTGTATAAGGTTGTAATCATATAGATGTCCTCTTAGCGCTCTTTTGTGATAATGGCTAATATTTTAATACAAATCTGCTCATATAATTTCACAGTACAAGGTTTATTTATGTACCATTGAAGCCTGGTAGAACCATATTCAATTACCTACCAATGAGGCCGCAAAAATATGTCTTTTTTTGGGGGGGGGGGATGTGTTCTTTAATCATTGGGGTATAGCGTCGTCCAAATGATTGGGGGCACACTGTATGTATTTAATTATCAATAACAGTAATGGATATTACGTGTTTTTTTTTAAGATTTCAAGTTTATTTGGTTAATTTCTAACAGAAAAGGTCCACATCATTATCGAAGCATTATCAATTAATTAAGTGCAATTATTCATATTATTCAAACAGGTGGTGCGTTCATCTGCATGCTCATCTGTCTCCAAACACGGACTGCTGTTGGGGAGAGCACGGCAGAGACAACAACTCAGGCTGCAACGGCTGATGATTCTGTTCAGAAGACCATGACCCCCAGTGGGTCTTTGGCCGACCAGGAGTCAATCCGGACAACAGGCGCTGATAGCGAAACACCGGTGGGTGACGCAGCCGCCGCCATTACCCAACCCGAAACACCTACCACGCCTACCCAGCAAGCAGAAGTGGACGAACGTCCCGGCTACAGTGAGCGAGCCGAATTGCCGAACTTCTGCAAGACAATACGAGGACTAGGAGGCGAGCCGATCCAACTCGTTCCCAAGTTCGTCGAGAACCTTCCCAAGGTTCCAGGGTTCCAGAAGCAGATGGTGTGCAGCCTTCCTCCTGGTAAGCATCCCTCTTTCATTACTGTCAAACTTGAGTCAAACCTCTTTATTGGCCACCTAGTTATAGCAGCCAATCTGCCTATAGTGGCCACCAACACTGTTCCCCTGCAGAGAAAAAACAGTGTTATGGAACCTGTCTTGAGACTGAGAGGTCACCTAACTCACCTGTCTACAGTGGCCACTTCACTCGTTTCCTCTTGGTGGTCACTGTACACAAGGTTGACTGTGTTGTCCTAATATTTACAGAAGTATGTTTTGTTTAAGACTGCCCAAAATTACAGTTGAGATTTCAATCCTATACCAAAGTCATTGTAAGAATGATGTGTGAAAGTTCCATTGAAAAAGAAACACTGTTTTCCTGGTTAAAAGGCGAAAATTAGCGTCTGCTTCTGCCACCGTGTATGAAGTTTATGACCGTTCATTAACGCTCTAAAGCTGAATGATTATCAGTGATAGATATCGTCATACTAAAGGGGCATTTAAAAAAAACTAACCCTATTTTATTCTTCTCTTACCAAAAGCCAAACAGCACGGTAGAAGAGAAATGTGGAAGCTTCAAGTAATTTTCGTGGGTTTTTTAGTGGACACTTTACTGGTTTCACTTTCAAGTCCGTATCTGCTTTCTTTTTGTTTAAGACTTGCCGAAGAAGAAGTCGACCTCTCACCCTGGTTCCACGAGACCGACGTCTACGACTTCGACCCCTTCTCAGTCGACCACTAAGACGACGACATCGCTTATGTCCGCATCTTCTCAACCCACGACGGAAACTTCGACACCATTGATTACGACAACGTATCGATCCGAACGAGATGCCCTGACATCAATGACTACGGCATCCGTGGCTCAACCGACCACAACGATGTCGATGAAGCACGACACGCAGCGCACAACCGGTTTTCCTTCAACGACGACGACGATGCCGACTGAACTATCGAAGATGGTGAACACTGAGCTATCATCAATGATGACCACTGAGCTATCAATGACGACCACTGAACTATCGTCGATGATGACCACTGAGCTATCGACGATGACCACTGAGCTATCGTCGATGATGACCACTGAGCTATCGACGATGACCACTGAGCTATCGACGATGATGACCACTGAGTTATCGACGACAATGACCACTGAACCGGCCTTGTCTTCGACATCGCCATCCACCACGTCAATGGATTTCACCACAGACTCCTGAAGGTAGGGACCATTATTTGGATGAAACGAAATTGTTTTTCCTATTCAATTTACCACGTTTTCCAACGATTTTAACATAATTGATATCCTTTCTCGTAAAGTGTATTGTGTCATGCGATAGTCAGGGGTTTTATAGTAGTATTTTAGCTTTTAAACTAAATGGAGTAGTAGTGGTTGTAACAGTAGTAGTAGTATAAGAAGTAATCGTAGTAGTAGTAGTAGTAGTAGTAGTAGAAGTAGTTGATGTAGTTCTAATTATGGTTATTATGCGTATTATTATCATAATTATATAGTGGTAAAGTGTGATGTCATGAATGATGTCATAAATATTCTTTCAAGAATTTTGAAATTTGGACTTCATTTAAAAAAAAGAGCATAATGAATAATGTCCAAATACCAAACATCAGAGGAATAAGTTACATATTGGCTGAGATATTCCCATCCGAATTATTTGTTTGTCAATGGGCAATCAGTGTTATAGTGGTCTGGTTCTTAAATGTATGAACCAGTGCATAATAACGCTGATTGCTCATTGATGTAAAATCCATTCGGATGGGCATATCTCAGCTAATACCGTAAACCTATT